>CAUYPO010050758.1:0-12697 GCA_963574435.1 Cheirogaleus major | reverse complement strand
CCAGTGTGATAATATCAACTACTGAGCCCAGAAGTATATTTTATATACTGTGTTTCCCCGAAAATAAGACAGGGTCTTATATTTATTTTTCCTCAAGAAGACACCCTAGGGCTTATTTTCAGGAGATGTGTTATTTTTTTTAAGTACGGTATAACAATTTACATTTATTCAAATGTAGTTAAGTCGTCTTCTTCTGGAACATCATCATAACTCTCCAAACCCCGATTTCCATCCTGAATTTCTTGCGACTCTATTTCCTTTAGAACCATTAGCCTCAATCTCTCATGTTGAGCAATAGAGCTCTCATGGGGCAGATGAGAAGGGCTGCTCGTCTTCTTTACCGCTCCGCGACGAAATGCATGGGTTGTGCAGATATGCTGTGTAGCCACGCCCATCACTAGGTCTTATTTTCGGGGTGGGGCTTATATTACATAAATGCTTTGAAATCCTGCTAGGGCTTATTTTATGGGTAGGTCTTATTTTCAGGGAAACATGGTATTGCTGGTAGCTTCAGCACATGTCCCTTCTGTCTTGCCTCCCAACAACAAAAATCAAAATTCAGTTTTGGCAAATTTGTATGGGTATCTACAATATGCCAGGAATTATTCAATAGTAAATTTTTATTCTATAGTAAATATAATAATAAATAGTAAATTATTCTATAGTAAAGAAAAAGACAAGATTCCTGGTCTTTGTGAAGCCTGCATTCTGTCAAAACAGGAAGGTGGGACAGATGAGAACAGAAAACTAGAAGAAGAAAGTAAAATGTTCATTAGTGATAAAGATTTTGAAGAAAATAAACAGGCAATGTGATATAGTGCCTAGAAAGATCTTATAGATTAGGCAGGTGGTTAGAAAATTCTGTGAGGTGTCTGTCATTTTCAGAACATTGTCTACCCTGAAGTCAGAGCGATATTTTAGAAATGCACTTGGTTAATGTCACTTTCACCTTGATTGAAACACTCAAATGACTTCTACAGTCCTTAATATGACCCCCTTGCCTTGTAATATCTGGCTCTCCCTACCTCTTCCATCTCAACTCATACACTTCCCCAGCTTGCTGGCACTACCCTATTCCATATTCACCTCTGTGTCTCTTCAAGATCATGGCCACGGTTGAAAATTTTCATGTATATTATTCTTTGATTGGTGTCTGAGTCCACTATTAGTCTGGGGGCTCCATGAAGACAGGGACCACATCTGGCTTTGTTCACCGCTGTATTCCCAGCACCTCATACAACATCTAGTATGTGATAGATGATAAATGCATGCTTTGTAACGTATGAGCGCATGAAAAAGTCAAACAGGGAGTTGAGATGTCATGGCATAGAAGTTCCCAAAACAAGTCAGCACCATAACTGTACAGACTAGTGATTCTTTTCAAGAATAGTTTAAAAAATGTTTGTTGTTCACACAGCTAAGGTATTATATATTGAGTACTTATTATGTGCAAAGACCTGTATTAGATACCTTAGGAAATAAAAAGATGAAAATGTTTGGCCTCTGTCATTACATAATTTATATCTTGTTTAGTCTCCTCATATATGAAGTAACCCTAAGCTGGACTGTAGAAAGTATTCATCTAGTCATCCAACCAATAAATGTGCCAGGAACTACTCTGGGGATATCACAATGAGTCCCAGACTTTGCAAAGTTATGCTCTAATAAGAAAACCAGAATTAGCCAAATATTCACACAAATACATAACTGCCACTGTGTTCTCTGTTATGAAAGAAAGCACTGCTATGAGAATGTATAGTAGGGGTGTAGGCAAGGCTCTGATCTATTTGGTTAGCCAGGAGAATTGAAGTCCAGGGAAGGGTTCTGATGGCAAGTGTCCTAGGAAGAAAAGGAAGTGAACTTGATCTTCATAGCAGTCTGTGGTGCCAGGACAGAGAGCAAAGAGGAATGTGGTTAGATGAGATTTGACCTTTTACTTTAAAGAATAGGTAGAATGTTTAAACAGATAACCCTGCGCAAGCCAGAAGGGCATGCTCAGAAAAGGGCATAAACAACGTCCAGTGGTAACAGAAGTGGGGACCCCCTGGGGGGTCTGCAGCAGTATAAATTGGTTTGAGGACTCCAAGTCTGAAAGATATTAGTGGGAAATAAGGGCAGAAATAGAAGTTGACGAAGACAGACTGTGCAGGACCTTAAGTGCCCAGAGAGGGTTTTGGGGCCTGATTTAGGAGATGGTATCCATCCTTCCTCACCTCTGCCCTCTCCTTCAGACCTCCCTGTTAGGGTGGAAACTTACTAGGTGCTCAGGGGTTGGAGAAAGAATTCTCACACCAGGAGTAGAATAGTTTTAGGAAAGAAAGTTTATTTTACTTTCTCAAGAAAGAAAGAAAAAGTGAAAGAGGGAGAGAGTGAAATTTCAGAGAGTGTGGCCACCATGGCACTGAGAAGAAGGTAACAGGGTAGTGCCAGGTGGCCGAGGAAAGTTGCTTGGTGCTTTTAAAGGGTAAAAGAAGGCTTTTCCCCCTCTGCTTCAGCATACTGATAACAGAAGCGGCAGCGAAGCAGTTGCAGGTGCTCTTTATTGTTTTTTCTCTGTGAGGCTGACTTTATCTGAGTCCTTGGAATCTGGTGCTAGCAAGAACTGAAATGGGGAGCTCGTACCCTTACTGTCCTCTTAGGGAACTTCAAGGCTGAAAAAGAACTCTTAGAGATAACAAGTAGGCCATGGGTGTTTAAATTAAAACAAACCAAAGGGGTTAGTTGTGTTGTGAGTTTCCTTTTCAAAGGGGCAATTATGTACTGTGAGTTTATTTCTCTTACTTTCTGTTTGCTGGTTTATTTTCCTCGGTTAGATACGTTGTTAGTAAGGTCACCTTTCACTCCCTGCAGCTGGTGTCAGAGAAAGCATGGCCCTGGACTATATCCCACACACCTTCTCAAGCGCTTCGCTCCTTTCATGTTCTGCTCTTGTCCCAGTATCAGCATCCTCTCTCTGGTCCTCATCTATTTCACCGAAGCTCAGTTCTTCTCTGTTCAGGGGGATGCTTGATCCTGTATCCTTGTTTACCTTGTACTACCTTGTCTCTCTCTGTCTCCGCAGACAAGTGTCCTCAAACAGTAGTCTGCACTGACTCTCTCCACTGCCCCCGATTGCTCAGCACATCTCCAGTCCAGTGCTAATCCCCTACCACACTCACCTTTTAAACTGCCCTTGCCAAGGTCACCCATGACCTGTCTCTTGGTTGTTCAGTAGACACTTTTCAGCCCTTATTCTACTTTACCTCTCTGTGGTATTCGATACTGCTGAGTGCTTCCTCTTCCTGGAAAAATCCCTCTTTAGTTTCCAGAACCACACCTTTTCTGTTTTTTCAGCCATCCTCATGGGATCCTTTTCTTCTACACTGTCTTATACAACATCCCTTGAAGCAGGCTCTAAGGTGGAGAACTGCCTGTAAAAAGTTTGTTGGAGAGTTCCTTGGGGAGACACACCTATAAGGATGTGAGGAAGGCAGGAGCGGTAGGCAGAGGGAAAAGGGAAGCTCTAGAATAACCCTTCAGAGTTTTCTCAAATTGAAGCCAGAGGGATGGGCCTTGATATCCCAGCATCAGCCAGTCACTGGCTGTGGGTCACCATCCAGGAGGGTGGTCATCTTGGGTGAGGCAATTCCCTGTGGCTGAGAGGGGTGGCCAGTGAGAGGCATTGGCTATTATGGGTACCTCCCCCTCTGTACCTCAAAGCTGGACTCACTACCTCCACTCCTACCCTCTTGCAAATCTACCACTTAGCTTAATTTCTCAGCTTCTTTAATAGCAACAGCAGCATCTACCCAACTAGGCTGCTGGAACCAGAAACCTCATCCTGCTTCTCTGCATGTCCCATGTCCAAATAGTCACCATGTCCTGTAAACATTACATTATTAATATCCTTCGCATTCAACCGCTTTTCTCCAGTTCCAGTGTTGCTGCTTTGGTTCAGACTCTCGTTTGTCCCTCCAATTTCTCCCAGTGGAACCCCTTCTTCTAGTAATGACAGACTGTAGTCTGTTATTCTGTTTTGCACAATACTTAAAATCTCATGGCTACAGGGTCCAGTCTGAACTCCTTAGGATGTCACAGAAGTCTTTTCCTGACCCGCCTCCGTAACTGCCCCTTTCTGGATTTTCCTTGAAGATTCCTTCCTAGTTTACTGGCTTTCTAGTATCTGGCTTACAGAGATAACTGCAACTCTTGAGAGTTTAGGAAGGCAACTCACAACACCAGATCACATTGTATTTTGAAGCAATTTCCTTGCAGTGAGAAACAAAGCCCTTGACCCAGAACAGTGATAAGCAAAGCATTTCATTAAATACCAGTATTAATCCCAGGAGATCACATGACCTTTTGAGCTGCGCAGCCTTGGCAAGAACCCAGCCCCCGCCTGCTAGCTGGGCTAATCTGAGACTGAATGTTGCCACTAAATCCTTATTGAGCATGACTTATGCACCCAGCTGTTAACACAGATACACTCACAGTGCCAAGACCAGGCACCATTCCCCAGGCACTTACACATCCCTGCCTGCTGGGATGGGAAGGACAGGAGCAAGGTCACCCCCAAGTCAATGAGGAACGAGGGACTCTTGCCACCACGGTGTGCTTGGTGGTGGCATGCTGTGTTTTGTTTATTCTCTACATCAAGCCAGATACCATCAAGCAGACTATAAATCCTCTTCCCTGGCATTATGTGACAGGGAAGCATTCATTGCACGTTTCTGGTCTTAATCACAGGAGAAAGGAGGCGGAGAGATGAAGAAAGAGTTAGGATAGGTATAAAGACTATCAACCAAACTTGTTATTTTTGAAAAGTAACTTCTGGTGAAAGCGGAGCCCCTCTCTGAATAGTGCACCGCCCCGTTTTGCTTTGACATTAGGGAGCTCGCCGTTCGATCTTTTGCTAGGAACCCAACACCCAGGGGCAGCCAGAGTCGGCCTCCCAGCCCCACGGGTGGCCAGGGATGTTTTTGCTTTGGTGTCAGCGGGACCTGACGGCAGTATTTTGGAACCACGGCTGGCTTCCTCCTCCTCTCTCCGGCCCCATCCCCTCGCTCGGGTTTCAAGCGTGTCCCTTCCGCACTGCCCTCTTGCATTCGCTTTCTTCTGGAGCTCGTGAATGTTACCCTAGGGGGGGCTGCAGCGCCGCAGGCTTCCTTCTCGCCGCCACCATTTGCTGTTGTTGGCTGCAAGTCCGGTGCCCGGCGCCAGCTCCTCGGCAGCCAGCGAGGACCCTGCGCTCGGCTTACCCAAACGGAGGAGCCGGCGCGGAGAGTCTGCACACGCCGGGCAGCCCCTCTCTCCACCCCCGCCATTCTGGACGCTGAGAGGCTCATTGCAGCAGTGTGCGTTTCACCAGCTGTGCACGGTCCGCTGCGGCCAGGCACATGCAGCCTGGATTCACACCGGCTTAGCTCCCGTCCAGAGCCTCTGTCCCACGCCCGCATCTGTGCCTACTCCCCTGCTGCACGTGATGGGCGGTTGGCAGGTTTTTTTTTTCTTCTTTTCTTCTTTTTCTTTTCAACGGATCCATATTGGTTTTCTGCAAAATTCCTTTGGAAGCTCCCTGGGCATTGCATTCCGAAAGCATCCTATGAAACACGGTGTCCTCTTCACTAGGTCATGCCCGCCCTGCCAGGGACTTGCACCTCCTGCATTCACAAATTCCAAGTCCCTAGGGCAACATGGTCTAGAAACAAATCACTCCTGGTGCCTTTGTCTTCATTTTCCTTTAATGTGTTCCAGCAAGGCAGTAAAAAGAATAGATAACACCCTAACACTGCATTTGCTGATTGTTATTCCTTACTGAGGATACTTAGTTTTTCAAAGTATATGACAGATAGAAGTAAATGACAAAAACCATTATAATAGCTAACATAAAAAAAATTGAAGACTTACATTGTACTTTGTTCACAGCTGTATTCTCAGACTCTAAAGTACTGCCTGGCTCCTGGATGCTTAATCAGAACTTACGGAATGAATGTCAGGCAATGTGCTGAGCACTTTACCGTTGTTGTCCCATTTCACCTTCATACAGTCAATCAATAGATGACAAAATGAAGGCATAGAGAGGATGGATAATTTGTGTGTTCAGATCTGAGCCTAGGCTCTTAATCAATACAGTACACTACTTTACACAACTATTAAAAGTAACTTATTTGTATTGAGTTGTAAATCTTCCCCAAACACCCTGAGATATCTTCACTGTAGCATTGCCTAGCTAACCACTGCAGATCACGCTTAAACTTCTCTTTGTATATTCTCAGCTAACCTTCCTTGCACTGATCTAGCTGTTATGCTTTTATATATACTGGGAGTTCTGCTATAGTGCAATATGCATTTTTGGAAAATCTTGCATTCTAGAAAACATGCACTAAAACAGGACTCATGAGAAAATTAGATCAAGGCAAACCCCTCAACACCCATGCAACTTTGTGAGCAGAACACACCCCTCAAAAAAATAGCAAATCTGTAAAAACACTAGCACAGTTCAAAAAGTACATTAGATTCCTAATAAATACTACTGTAAATATAGGACTTTACTTTTTCGAAAAAAGTAAAAGCAGCTTAATAAAAGGGAAGATAAGAATGGTTTGAGATGGCTGAGTAATAATGGGCAAATTACACAAAGATGGCAAGAATTATCAACAAGGACTTCCAAGAATAACACCCAATAGCGAGAGGAAGAAGATGGGGTACGTGGACATAGTACACACCACTGTGGTCCTCTACAGCTGGCTGAGTGCAGGTGTGTTAACACACCTGGTGTACAACAAGGGCTGGGAAATTGTGTATTAACTAGACCATTTCCTTATCATTCGGACATCATTCTTCTACCAACTGCATATGCATCATTCTGCAGTGAAGGAACAAATTATAGCAGGACTCTTCTCCACTAAAGTGGATAAATTATTATATGGGCAAGGAATGTATCTTATTCTTTCCATATTCGCAGTGTCTTCCATTTTCTACCATTTCAAACCATGTTAGTTTGCATTTCCCTCTCTCATTGAAGAACACACACGTGTACATATTACTCTTATATTATGATAAAACAGTATATATAATTTACTGTCTCTGATATTTATTTGGGTCCATACGTCAGAAGCCATTCAAGAGTTATCAGTAGTATCTTTTTCCTGTATACTCTTTAGCTTCATATTTTGTGTGTAGCATCACTTTAATGTTTCAAGCTATAACAGGATGTATCCCACATCAACACTGTAGATTACTTAGTGTTATAAAAAGGATATAGTTGATTTTTGAATCATTATCCATCTGTCCATCTGTCCATCCATTCATTCAACAAGCACCAGACACCACTATCAGCACTTACGGTACAGTAATCAGCCTAACAGGCTTACTTCATGAAAAGTATTAACAGTTAAATTTTTAGGTAAAGAAAAGCAATACTTTATTTTAGTAAACAAAAGACTGCATCAAACATAGATCTGTTTAATTCAAACTCAAATGCTTCTTAATTTTTATAATAAGTAGACTCTCCTAAAAATTATCTACAATGTAATATTATATATACCGCCTTGAGGAAATGACCATATTAGGAGAAATTTACTTTTTCCAGTGAATGGTATTGAGATGTGAAAGCAGAAGAGTGGAAAATCAAAAGGAGTTTTGTTTTATTTTTACTTACCATAATACCAGGAATTTTATTTACTTCAAAATCTATTTGGTTGAGTTGATAATATTTTAGCCTATAGTTTTATGTTCTCCTTGAGATTTTCAAAGAGTCATATTAGCTACTCACTCAGGAAGAGCAATAATTTATGATGGGCAATTAGAGAAGAAATGTTAGAACATTATTCAGCCATAAATAGAAATGAAGTACTGATTTTGCTGTAACATGGGTGAACCCTAAAAACATTATGATAAGTGAGAGAAACCAGACATAAAAGGCCACATATTATAGGATTCCATTTACATTCAATGTCCAGAATAGGTAAATCCATGGAGACAAAAAGTAAACTAGTGGGTACCAGGGGCTGGAGAGAAGGGAGGTGGGAGAGAGGAATAGGATTTCAATTTGGGATAATGAAAATATTCTGGAATTAGATAGTTATGATGGCTGCACAACCTTATGAATATAGTAAAAACCACTGAATTATATATTGTAAGAGAGTGAGTTTTATGGAATGTGAATTATATCTCAATTTTTTTAAAAAGGAAAGAAAATGCTGACTCCATTCGTTCTTCTAATAACGGAACCTCTTTGGGAAAACTTAGACGAGTGAGAGATTTGTGTGGGCTGGTAAATATTAGTTCTTAGTCACAAGGCTGCTACATATGTCTTACTTCTAATCAGTTTTAAAATAAGACAGGATTTCAGATCTAGTGCTTTCCTTCTGTTGGGGATAGAAAGGAAGATCTGGAAAATTCACCATGGACTGGCGCAGGAAGGGAAAGAATTCACTACAAAAAATACAAACAAAGCTAAAGCCTCATGTGTAATGTCAGAAGATGAAGAATGGCATGATGCCTCTTCAAAGACCTGCTGAGTTTGTAAAAGGAATCCAATTTTTTCTATAATAAGAGATGCTAAGAGGACAAAAACCTTAAATATGTGTGTCCCAGAGGCATAGAATGTAATGAGCTCAGCCTGGGAGGGATAATATTTTGAAATACAGACTCTCCAAATGGTTGAACATAAAGTTTTGAGCTGTATTACCTGGAACAAAAGGTCCTCAGTTCAATTTTTGACTGTTTTTGGTGCTGTACAAGTACACAAATATTTAAAAGGCAAAAAATATAGCAATAATAATAAAATTTGATGCCAAGTAAAAAACTAAATTCAGTAAGTGGCTACTTTGGAGTGGCTGGATGATAGTGGATATTATGCTAATATATGTACCGACTGTGAATAAATTTTGGCTATAGGAGAAGAGCTGCTGGCTTTTCATTGTGACCTTGTGTATTAAAAGTTTTTCCTTCTTTAACACCCTTCATAGATGAGACTCAAAATATCTTCTGAAGACAAGCTAGAGCTTTATTCTAAAAAAGCCACTGTATCAAAGAGTTTGGTTTCAACTCTAAAGACAATGTTATGTACACCTCAAAGCAGCTTAGGAGGTGTAATAAATGTGTATTTTTATCTGCATAGCAGACTCCAAGCTTCTATCTTCCTGTATCAACATTTCCAAAGTTTGAGGGAAATATCAGAGAAAGAGAAAACAAGTATAATTTGCCATTCTCTGAAATTTTGCCAGGTATTTATGTAGGAGATTAACACAGAGTTCTAAAAGTTAAGTCATATCTTCTATGTAGACTTTCAAAACCAGTTATTAAAGTTCAAAGCTGGAAAGCACTATCTTTTCAAATGACTCCAGAAATTATTAGCTCAGTTGAATGTATGTTTTGCTGTCTCCCACAAGGAAAAAAAAAATTTGAGTCCTCAATTTAGTTGTATATTTATTTAATATTTGTTGAATCTTCTCAAATGTGCTAGATATTTGTTTTACAATCTGAGACAAGGAGTCTAACTACAGGATTTCAAAGTGGATTTAGTAAACCTTTAGCTACTGTGCTAAGGAGGAGAACCTGACAGCTTATTCTATTACCTTTAAACTTTTGAAGAAGATGGAGCCTGGGACAGGTGGCTTTGCCATCATCAATCCACAGGGTAGTAAAAGAGAGCGCCACCTAGTGGCATGCAAGTCATTTGGCCAGTGCTGTCCTCTAGCGGAGAGCAGGGCTACTGAAAGGCAAATAGGATTTGGGTTTCTTCTACTCAGCCTTCGGAGACCTGCCACAAATCAGAACAGTCCCTGGTTTTATAGAATGGAATAAGGGTTCCGGCTGTCTCCATGCCAGCCCCTCCCTAGTCAGGGCTGGTGTTGAACTGTGTCTTTACAAGCCTGTGCTTGCAGTTGCTAACTTTGCCATTGCCACTGCCATCTGCTTGAAATGAAGGCTCTGGGGGCCTGGATATACCTCTTTCCAAATGGCCAGTCATGCAGGGCTTTGAAAATCTGGCCTTTGATGTATTTTATAGGGATAAGGAACCATATATTAAAGTAAGCTCTGCTCCACACGCTAGGCCACGTAACTGGGTCAATACTAAAGTTGTAATTCCATCTTCAGTTTTTGAGGAGCTTAACTGTTCTAGCTTTCCTGTTGCTGATGACATCATAGGAAGTCACTGATGAGCTGACAACCTTTTATGATCTAGCGAAGGATACATTACTTTTTGTCTTTCTTTTTCAGTGTGTAATGAATACCAGTGCTTGCACAAAATGTTAAAGAATTATCTGCAAGAGAAAACTGAACCTTCTCAGCCAGAAGTAGATTGAAAGGCAAAGCCAGTGAGGTATTCTTCCCAGGGTTTTATCTTATGCTCCTTAATAAGCCATGGGGGTTTTAGGTATAGAACTCATTCAAAGTTGGAAGGTAGAGCAGAGGGAGTGTTTGTAAGAAGATGAAGATTGGAGATTATAAGAAAGAAAATGACTTCATAAATCAGTCTGGGGTGAATCCAAGGTCTGATTAGTTTGCAGTCCTTTTTCAGCCTAGGTGCATACTGATTTTTAGTTTCTCCATCAGGGTATGGAAAAACCTCCTGTATACTTGTGGCCCAACTCATGAATTCAGTGTACATGGCTTACAGCTCTGTATTGTCAGAGGGGAAAACTACTATCTTAGAGGAGAAAAGCTAGAGCTTTTTCTGTACATAGATAACAACATATTGCCAGCAAGCATTTGCAGATTGTCTATATATGCCACAAACATAAATGCATCTAAATTATAAAGTAGCAAACCTTTTTTTCATTAATTGATGAAATTGTGGAGTATAAACAATATTTGTGAAAGGGAGCTCATTTTGTATTCTAATGATAGACATAGATTATTTTCAAATTTAGGTAAGAAGAACAATTGTGCTATTAGCATCTACTATAGAAATGATTTTCTTGTGAGTATATATCTAGAAGCCATTTTACTTGTAAGATAAAATAGACTAAAGCTCACAGGGGTTTATCATGGTATCAAGCATACAGGAGAATGGCTTCATGATTTTAGGTAATTCTTAGAATCTTCATTTTCTTTATGCAGTGAATGAGGGAAGAAAAATTATTGAGAATCTGTTAAGGGTCAGGCACTGTGCTAGGTGCTTTGTAGATGCCATCTTATTTAATCCCCACATTGATCTTTTGAGCTAATGGGTAATATTAATATTTCCATCTTATGAATAAGGTAATTAGAGCTCAGAGAAACTAATAAATTTGCCCAAGTTTATACAGGTACTAAATGATGGAGATGGAATTTGAACTAAGGTCTTTCTGATTCCAAAATCTATGCTCCTCCAACATTGACTTACATGTAAACAACAACAACAAAAATGTATATTATGTATATGTAAAATGCTATCAGTCTTTACTATTTTGAATTTTAACCTTAAAGGATAAAAATGTAAGCCTTGAGGGCTATTCTCAAGCATATCTCAGTATTTTGTTGTCATATGCTTTTTTTCTGTTGTAAGAATATTCATAGATCACAAGGTTACCTTAACTAATTGATAAAAGGAAAGCAGGTGCAGATAGTAATGGTAGTTTGAGTGAAGGCCAAATGGATGGTACATTACAGGTGTGAGGATAGGAAAACATCCTTAAAACTTTGGTCCTAGTGCAAAAATGCCATATTTAATATCATTTCCTCCTACCAGTTAAAGGAAAAAAGTCTGTGAGTTTTACCAAGGATAAATACTATCAGCAACAGCTAATACTATCGAGCACTTACTTTGTGCTAGGCACTGCCCTACATTCTCTACATGTCTTATTTAATTTCCTCCCAATAATCTAGTAGGGTAGGTACTATGATTACCCTCATTTTACAGATAAAGAAACTGAAATTCAGAGTTTAGGTAACTCACCTGAGGCCAAATTGAATGTTATAGACTCAGGATTCAAACCCAGTCAGTTGAACTCCAAAGCTCAAGTTCTTGAACACTGTGATAGTCTTCAATAAAATTTACATCTGTACCCATTTTTCTTGGTGGGTATGGTTCCTTCTCAAGAAGATTGAAATTCTTCTAGATTGTTCTGTCAGTGAACACCAGATTCTCTCCTCACTGGCTTAGCTTGACAATCCCTAAAAGTACAAACTTTGGTTCCATGGCTGACCCATCTGTAACTACTATTAAGTATCAAATATATGTTTTATCCTCAGGGAAAAAAAATAAGATCTTTGATAGTGAATTCTTTGACTTTGCTTGTTTAATATGCAAAAATAAATTGAACATCGGACTCAATATGATGGAAATCTTCATCATTCACCTACGTTCCTAAATATAAAAATTGTAGCCTTGTGGTGCATCTTTTAATCATACTGTATTTAAAAGAGTTCTTCTCTATCCCATTATTTATAAGTTGGGCAGTTAATAATAATATTTGGTATTTACTTTATTCTAAGATTTCAAAGTTTTATCATTCCATTTTATTGAAACTAAAGACTTAAAGATATTTGTTACAGAAAAAGAGTTTACCAAATGGATAGCAAAGAAGAAAATGCTAACCAAGAATCATATACAAAACACTGCAAGTATTTGATTCCCTACTTGATTGAAGACATCTTACTAATAAAAAATTTTTGCATCGGCCGGGCGCGGTGGCTCACGCCTGTAATCCTAGCACTCTGGGAGGCCGAGGCGGGTGGATAGCTCAAGGTCAGGAGTTCGAAACCAGCCTGACCAAGAGCGAGACCC
>CAUYPO010050754.1:0-10812 GCA_963574435.1 Cheirogaleus major | reverse complement strand
TGAACATTTAAAAATAACGTAATGAAAACATATATGTATATGTTACCTATTCTGATTTACATTACAAGTAAAGCTTCCTGTAAAGTAAAACAAGCTTTCAGTGCTTTAAAGCTTTCCTCATCACACAAGAGCAAAACGGATCCGTCGTCAATGCACAGCACAAACTATCGTGGGGACTATGAGAGTCGGCTGTGGGCAAGGTTTCGCGGCCGGTGAGCGCGGTACGGAAGTGGTTAATCTGCCTTTTGTCAGTTGATTTTCAGTGAACCTTCCGAGGCTAAGGAGAGGTCTTTCCTTGGCCCTACAGTGTTGGCGTAGCTGGTAGGAAGGCCAAAGCTACCCTGCTCTTCTGGGAGCTGCAGTCAAGGGGACCCAGGACCAGACAGGCTGGCGGAAAGGTAAGAAAGTTTCACCAGCCAGGCTCCTGGCATCTCCGTGGGATCCAGTCGCACAGACAGTAAAAAAATCACTGTCTTTTTCCTCTCCAAAATCTTGATTAATGAGAGGAAATGATTTATGTGATTAATCTTGGGTGTAGCGACTCTGGTGTACTTTTTGGTATGAATATCATATTGCCTGATCCTTTCCCCTCAGAAATTATCTTTTCCTTTGTATTTGTCTTTGGTTTTCTCTTCTGAACGAGAATTTTTTGTAGTGTCAATAAGAGAGTGTAAAAGATTTTTGTTCACCTTTTGAGTAAGCAACAACGAAAAAAGAGGGAGAGTTTGCCTTATACTGTCTTTATTTATTTATTTTAAAAAATTTTTCCAGAGGTGGGGTCTCCTTTGTTGCCTTTGATGAGTCTCTGGTCATCCAATCCAAGTTGCTCCCTTGCGTGATTTTATCTTCACTTTATTGTGAAGCCACTTCACTGAGGGCAGTGGTGTGATCATAGCTCACTGTAGCAGCCAACTCCTAAACTCAAATGATCCTCCCACCTCAGCCTGCCACGTAGCTGGGGCTACAGGTGTGTACTACCACACCTAGCTAATTTTTCATGCTGTCTTTATTAGTTGTTTTGATTGCTTGGAAAACTGAGCCTCCTCTCTAGCAAAGAATAAAGATGTTTGCTTTTTGAAATCTTTTATTACTTATCTCACTTATCACTTTGGTTAAATGAATATTATTTTAAATGACTATTATTTTACACTAGCCCATGTAAAATTTTATTTTGATTCTATTTTGATCAAGTATTTTAAACCTTTCTTATTTTATTTTTATTATATTTTTTTAGGCTAGTCAAGTGAAGCAGTGGGAGTGGACAAGGGACAGACAATGAGATCTGTAACTGGGTGTGGTAAGTTAGTTGTAAGCACCACTGCACTCAGACCAGCCTTTTTAATTTCACTATTATTTTAAACCTTTGATATTTGACAAACTTCCCAAAATCAAATTTCAAATTCTAAAATTAAGTCTTTTGACCTCATAACTATTGGACATTCCAAAAATAAAGCTTGAAAAGTCCAAGAAAGATATATTAGGCTTATTTGGTATGTAAAAATCATACGTGGAACATTGTCAAATTAGAAATGGCGTTTACCTTTCTTTGAGTTGTATTTATATAAGTATGTTATTAATGTGTTCCAAAATTGTATGAGATTCTTAAAATTCTGTTATGTCTTAGTACGTTATCGGTCATAATTATGATTATTCTGTTAAATTGTTGTATGCCACAGAAATAACCACATTTCTTTGTCAATCGCATCTTTAATCATGGCTATTCTAAGTCTTTTGTTATCTACAGGCAATTATTGTTTTACTTTGATTCTTCTCAAAAAGCAATAATGAGCTGCAGTCCAAAATTTCCTTCTTTTTTTTTTTTTTCAAATTTTTTTTCCTTTTATTTCATCATATAATGGGGGTACAAGTACTGTTAGGGTTACATACATTGCCCACCACCAAAATTTGCTTCTTTTTTAAGGAAATTCATGCAAAGGACCCTGATAAGTACTTTTGAATTCACGTTGATTTCTTTTTCCCCCTCAGGAAATATAAAATTCAGGTTTTTGATAACTTTGAAGATCATACCATTGGACCAGGTAAAAAAATTCCAGAACTCTAATAAAAAAAAAGATGGGTTCATGAAGACTGCAAACCCTGCACCAAGCAGAACAAGAATTAACTGTGTGGTGCTGAAGCGAGAGAGGACGGAAATGAGTTTTTAATGACTTTTTGTTTGAAACATTGACGATTTTTTTCTTCTTTTTGTTTCTCTCTCTTTTTTTATTTGATGATTCGTTTTATGTTTTGTTTTCCAGAGTCAAGAAAACTTTTTTCTCTTAAGCTATTTATAGCTTACAGCAATTAGATATAGTATACTTCTGTGAACAAAATTAAAACATTTACCTTTCTCTCTACCTGATTTATTTTTTCCCCAGTCTTTTATGTGATTTGTTTTCTGCCTTTAACCATGATAATATGCTATCCAAATTTTGTCTTAGCTGGCAGATCTGTGAAAACATTTGTCCATCCCGCTCACAGGCAAGGCAAATGCTGCTTCTCGAAAAAGTCCCACCATGGACTCTCTGGTCATCCAATCCAAGTTGCTCCCTTGCGTGATTTTATCTTCACTTTATTGTGCAGCCACTTCATTGAATTTTGTTCTAGACCTTAACTTTTTCATGGCTTTCTATGATTTTGCTGTGTTTTATTCAAAGAATGTGTCTGACCTTTACTGCATCATATGCAGAGGCCTAGCCCATCTGCAATGTACCTCTTGGAATGGGACACAACTGTTGAACCAAATCGATCTTAGAGTTCGATCAGGACCAAGAGACTGATTCAAGAAGGTATGGAATAATATCTTTAAATTTGTTCTTTTCTGGTTATTCCATTCCCCTCCCCCGTTTTTTTTTTTTTTTTTTTGAGACCAGAGTCTTATTCTTTGCCCAGGCTAGAGTATAGAGGCATCGTTATAGCTCACTGCAACCTCCAACTCCTGGGCTCAAGTGATCCTCCTGCCTCAGCCTCTCAAGTACTCGAGTAGCTAGGACTACAGGTGTGCACCACCACTTCCAGCTAATTTTTCTATTTTTCAGTAGAGACAGGGTCTTGCTCTTGCTCAGGCTGGTCTCAAACTCCTGGCCTCAAGCTGTCCTCCTGCCTCTGCCTCCCAGAGTGCTGGGATTACTGCTCCCTGCTAGCCAAGCCTCCTCTTCTCTCCCTCCAATAACCTGTCTTGTCACTATAACCTAATTTACCACCATAACCTGGTTTTGGCTATGCTCTGAGCCTGAGAAAGGCTCTGTGGGTCCCTTTCTGTAACTTCAAGATGGTATATAAGCTTCTGAACCCCATTAAGGGGTTGGAGTAATCACTCTGTTGTCCTCCCTGTACACTTCAATAAATTCGTATGCCTTTTCTCTTATTAATCTGCCTCGTGTCGGTTGATTTTCAGTGAATCTTCAGGGGGTGAAGAGCAAGTTTTCCCTTGGCCCCTACCGTTTCCAGTTTGTCGAATGTCAAGTAGAAATGACAAATGCACTTCTCAGTGTAAGAGACGGCACCCCAGAGGTGGGGTAGGTCATCATTTTGCTGGATGTGGCCAAACACCCTGAGGTCAACGCAGTAACTGGCCCGCCCAGAGCATTCCCCCTCCAGCAGCCCCTGCCCTGGACAACTCCTCTAGGGCAGGTCTCCCCAAAGTATCTCTTGCAGGGTGGCTCCCCCTTAGACCTTGGGTTCCCTCACAAGCTCAGGGCACAAGCTCTGGGATACCTGTTCCCAGGAAGGGCAGGACCTGGGCTCCCTAATGGGGAGGGTGTCCCCTGGTCATGGACCCTGGAGCCAGTGGGAAGGTGGCCAGGGTGTGTACTCAGGACTCGACCCCCACTGAGGCCCAGCTCTGGCTGGGGAGCTGGCACTTTCCTGATGAAACATGAAAGCTCCAAGACAAGGGGCCATCTGGGAGCAAAGTCGGAAGGGCAGGGACCCCCAGAGGTGGGGTGGGGATGAGCTGAGCCCAGGCGGCGCTGACCTGTGGGCAGCGGGGGGGGTGGGGGGGGGCTGGCCTCCCAATGCCACATTCCGACATGGTTTCTGTGCCTGTGCGTGGGGGCGGGGGCTGCCAGAGCTTCGGGCTGAGCCAGGACAGAAAGCTTTTCTGTGGCCCAGAAATCTTTGAATCTGTAATTGGAGCTATCACAGCTGGTTGGCGCTGTGAATTGGAATTTAAAAGGAATCAACCAAAAAAGCATTTTCTTCTCTTTCAAGTACAAGCTGGAAACTACCCCAGGACCTGCCCATTATTCCCAAGAAGAGCCTGGGGTTATAACGTTTTGCAGATGGTGGCACTTTCCCCCTGGGTTCTGCCCCCCATCCCCGTGTATGCCCACGTGACAGCTGCATGGGCCCAGCCCTGACCCCGGGCCTGGAGGAGGGGATGGTATGCTGCCAGCTATGTTTGTTCAAAGGCAAGCTCTGCAGGCTGTCCTCGCCTTTGGAAATGTGAGTTCTTTTTCTGCATTGACAGAGCCCCAGTTGGAGAGAGCATGCTGGGGTTTGGGAAGTGGCTCTGGATGCCTGGGGCTTTGCTAATTTGGGACAAATGCCCACAGTCAGCCTTGCAATGAAGGGCACCAGTCTTGTCTCTCTGCACCTTGGACAGGGGATGGAAGAGGGCTCCGTGTGGGCAGGGCAGGGTGATTGAGCTGCTTTAATGGGCCCACGTGGCCCACGTGGAAGAATTCTGCAGCAGTTCATGGGACCTGCTGACCTGGGGACCCAGGACACCCGAGGCCCTTACCCAAGCTGCATTTCCTCCCCCTCAGCCATGCCTGAGGATGGTCCCAATTCCAGAAGAGCTTTGCGGGTCCCAGCTGGGGGGTGCTTGCCCTCACCAGAGTGGCAGGTACTGATGGAGAGCTGCTCATGGAACCCACTGGAATGGAGAGGGAGGCAGGAGGGTCCCGGAAAGGGGGTGCAGTTCTGAGCAGAGGTTCTGCCCAGGAGCACAATGCCTGTTGTGAGGTGGCTGCTGTGTGGCACTTAAAGATTCTCTGCCTGCCCAGACTATAGTCAAGAGCCTTCTCCTGGGTCCCTCTGCATGTGTGCTTGTAAACTCCTGTTTTAGCAAGAAGCCCCCACCTTGATATCCCACCATCCTCGACGTCTGGCCAGGCTCCTCGTCCTCCAGCACTTCCAGGTGAGGTCTGGTCACCCCGCCTGCCCTCAGTAACATCCCGTTAGGTCTCCTTGACCCCTGATGTTTCCTCTTAGTGATTTTCCATCCCCTGACCCCACCCTGCTCCTTGGCTATAAATTCCCACTTGCCTGTGCCATATTCAGAGTTGAGTCCAGTCTCTCTCCCACTGCAAAACCCCATTATGGTGGTCTCTGCATCTATCGCGATGGTTCCAAATAAAGGCTGCCTTACTGTGCTTCAACAAGCGTCACTGAGTCACTTTTTCTTTAACACATGTCCCTCGGCCCTCTGTCCCCGTGACTGCAGGCATCCTCCAGCCCCAGGCCTCTGAGCTTGCTGTTCCCTACCTGGAATCTTGACCCCTCTTGGCCTGGCTCACTCCCTCCACTCCTGCAGGGCCACTGGAATGTCACTCAGTGAGGCCTTCCCTGGCCCCCCAGGCTCTCTCTCCCACCCCTTTGCCCCGGTGTGAGCTGCTGATGCTTGGCTCCCAGATGGGCTGAGGTGAGCGGGTTACCATGGACCCTCTCCAGGCCTTGATTTCTGTCAATGGCAAAGAACCCAAACTCTGTAAGATAATTTAAAGAGGTTTATTCTGAGTTGAATATGTGTGACTATGGCCTGGAAAGCCACGCCCAAGAAGCAAGTGGTCTCACCGTGGCTGGGACACAGTTTGGTTTGTACATCTCAGGGGGACAGGAATTACATGTAACGTTATAAATCAATACATGGAAGGTGTACATTGGTTTGGTCTGAAAAGGCAGGACATCTCCAAGCGGGGATTACAGGTTATAGGTGGGTTTAAAGATTCTTTGATTTGTAGTTGGTTAAAGAAATGAAGCTTTGTCTAAAGGCTTGGAATGTTTTAAGTTAAGATAAGGGGAAGTCTGTTAGTCAGAGACAAGCCACTGGACATAGACTCAGACTCAAGTGATCTGTTAAGTAAACTGAGGACCTGCAGGTGTGATTTAAACTTCATCTTGCAAAGCCTTGGGCCTGGTGCTGAGTTACAAAGACGTCTCCGAGAAGGGAGGGGCATGACGAGGCTATCTGACCTCCCTTCTCAGGGCCAGAGACTCAGCTTTAGGGTATTTCTGGGGTCCCCTCAGCCAAGAGGGGGTCCATTCAGTCAGCTGGGGGGCTTAAGATTTTATTTTAGTTCACATTTCCCACCCATAGATGGAGGATGATGCTGGTACCCACCTTACTGTGTTGGTGGGAGGCGTAAGTGAGTCGCTGAGCGTGCCGTGTGGCCAGCCTGTGCTGTTATTACTAGACAGTCGTTATGTGGATACCGTGCCGGGCGGTGTCGGGGGGGCCTTCCAGAGGAAGGGGTGTTTGCTCAAAGCCCTGAGGCCTGGCAGAGATTCTGGGGGAGAACAGGCGGAGAGGTAAGGAGACGACTCTTCAGGTGAGTTGCGAGCAGGGCTGAGGTTTTGCGACCGTCTCGCATGCAAGGGGAAGGTCCTGAGACGCCGTCTCAAAGATGCACTTGGGGAAGGAACGGGAATCGCTGTCAGACTAGACACAGAAATAACCTCTGGTTACGGATCACCTGGCCCACGAGTGACAGTGGACCTGGTGGGTGACTAGTTCCCCCAAACAAGTCCTACCATCCTTACAGCTCACAAAATTATAGAAAATTGAGTAAAAGGCTGGGCGTGGTGGCTCACGCCTGTAATCCTAGCACTCTGGGAGGCCAAATCGGGTGGATCGCTCAAGGTCAGGAGTTCAAAACCAGCCTGATCAAGAGTGAGACCCCATCTCTACTAAAAATAGAAAGAAATTAATTGGCCAACTAAAAACATATAGAAAAAATTAGCTGGACATGGTGGCGCATGCCTGTAGTCCCAGCTACTCAGGAGGCTGAGGCAGAAGGATTGCTTGAGCCCAGGAGTTTGAGGTTGCTGTGAGCTAGGCTGACGCCATGGCACTCACTCTAGCCTGGGCAACAGAGTGAGAGACTCTGTATCAAAAAAAAAAAAAAAAAAAAGAACTTGGCCAAATTATCTGGCCTCAAAGTCAGTTTCTGTACCTGTGAAATAGGGGTTATACTACTTATCTTCAAGAGAGGCTGTGTTGATTAGAGATAATGGATGGAGAGCACCTAACAATGCAAAACACATGGGCTGCAAGTATTGCTGCTACTGCTCTGGCAGCAAGGTCCTTCTCCTCCTCCTCTTCCTTCCCCTCAAATACCTTTTATGCATAAAGCATCAGAGAAGGAGCTATGAGTTATGAAGAGGCATGAGACACATACACCACTGAGAAGGCACTCAAGAACCACATAAGTTTATAAAATTAGATACATACCTCACACTTTACAAAAAATAAACACCAGATGGATGAAACATTTAAATGGAAAGGAGAGAGGGAAGGAAGGAGAAAGGAAGGACACGATTAAAGTGCTTGAAGAAACTATGCCTAATTTTTCTTTTCATAATGCAGAGTGAACAAAGGCTTTCTAACTATGATACAAACTCAGAAGCCATATATCCAACTACGTAAACACATTTATGATGATAAAACTCACCAGGAACAAAGTTGGTATTGCTGGGAAAAAATATCAGCAATTTATATCACAGAGCTAGATTCCATAATACATAAGGAACACCTATAAATCAGCAAGGAAAAGGTCAACAATCCAATAGAAGAATGGGTGAAGGAAATGAACAGACTGTTCACAAAGAAGGAAATAAAGAGTTCCAAAATGCTTGAAAAGACCGATTGCATACCCTATAAGGGACTAGCATTTATTAAGAGTATACCATTAAGATACCATTTTTCCTTGACCAAACTGGCAAAGCTAAAATTTGGTAATAACACAGAGCTGTCAAAGGTAACAGGAAAAAGGCATTCACATATATTATTGTTGGCGAGAACACAAACTGGTACACAGTCTCTATGAAGGACAAGTTGGCAGTTATTTATCAAATGGAAAGTGTACACAGTCTTTGACCCACCTATTTCACTTCTAGGAGTTTATCACAGGAAAATATTATACACGTGGGAAATTACATATATAAAGGATATTCATTGCAACAATGTTTGTAATGCAAGAAATCGGAAACAGTCCATTAATTAAGGGACTGGTTAAATAAATACCTTATCAACACAAAGGAATACCATATAATTATAAACAGACGTTCTTTATGTACTAATGAAGATGGATCTTCGAGACATGCTGTTAAATTTTAAAAAGCAAGATCCAAAAAAGTGTACTTTATACTACCATGTGTATAAAAACCAGGGGGCTCATATGTAATTTTTAATATATAATATGAATAGGGACTCCTTGAATGGAAATAAAAACCTATTATAGTAATACTACTGAGATAGAAAAAAAGCTGGTGGCTGTAAGATGACTATGTACCCTTTTTAACTAGATAGATTCCATTTTACAAAAGATAATACAGGCCAGGCATGGTGACTCACACCTGTAATCCTAGCACTTTGGGAGGCCAAGGCAGGAGGATCATTTGAGCACAGGCATTTGAGACCAGCCTGGGCAACAGCAAGACCCGGTCTCTAAAAAACAAATGACAAACAAACAAAAGATAATATAGCAAGATGTTAATAGGGGACCCTGGGTAAAACGGTATAAGAGATTATTTCTTCTAACTGCATATGAATATATAAGGAAAGATAATCTGCTTTATTTGAATAAGTGATATAAACTGGATCTGGAAGTCAAAAGTGTGGTCCAGACAGCAATGCTGTCCTGAGTTCAGAAGAAAGACCACCTTAGGCTGCACCACAGGAGCCCACAGTTCCTCCCTGACAACCTTCATTCCCGCAAACACAGCCCATTCCTCCGTGGCCCTCTGGCTCAAGCATTTCCCACGCGGACTGCACTCCTTTCTTCTGGTCCAGCAAGGCCTTCAAATAGCCATGAGATTTCCCCTTCCTCCAGGCATCCCCTTTAAACCTCTTGTATTCCTGACATCTCAGCACTTTGTATAGTGGAAGGTGCCCCAAACATGAAGATGCAGGCTGTCCCAGATTAGCCATGACAGAATTAAACGCTCCTCAGGAATAAGCAGCCAACGGATAATTAAGAGGATTCAGGGACTCCCTATTTTTACCTTTAGGAAGGGGCTAGGAGATGGCATGAAGACTGCACAGAGAGATGGTCAGAGGAGTCTCCAGAGAGCCAGACTTTGTTGGTGTCTCCGGTTTTCCTGGAGCTGAAGGTGCCTCCATTATTAGATATGAAGCACCCTGCCTCTACCTTAAAATGCAAAAAAGGGATGGATGGGCCAGGACACCTTAACTTCAGGACACTAGGCATAAAGATCCTTCAGTCCAACCACCCCACATATGGACTCCTTGCTCACCAAGCAACCATCTAATTCTCTTACACAGGACGCCTGGGTAAAGACAGGGTTGGGCAGAATGTCCAGTGGAAGCCGTGGAGCAAGAGGCAGCAGGAAGATAGGAGTCAGGAAAGGGGATAAGACGGTAGCCAGCAATCTTCACCTAGCTAAACACCGAGAGAAAACTAACAACTAAATAAGTTTGCACTCCTCTAGTTCCTGAGCACTCAACTGTTCCTGAAACATCAGCTAGACACACGCAAGCTAGACACTTGAGATTTACCTTAGGAACCCAGGTAAATATTATAGTCAAACCATCCATACACCTAAAAAAGGAAACAACTGACCTGACAAAAAGGAAACTACCTACCATGTTGTGTCACAGGAACAGTGAAGGAAAGAACTGGAACCTTCCACATGCTGGCCTGACCTGAGTGCCCAGACACAAGAAGAAATGCTCCTGGTATAGAAAGAACTGGCGGAAGGGCAGGGACTGGGACAACATGGAGGGGTGCTACCATCAATGGGAAACCTAAAGCTTCCCAGAAACAGCCAAGCCTCTCACTAAAAGCATATGAGGTGGGGCCCTGGGGTTAAAGTTTACAGTTGTTTATTCTCCCCTACGTGCCTGTTTCAGCTTCACATTTTTCACTCACTTCATGCGACGTGCTCTGGGCCCTTACCAAATTAGACCAACTAGTCCAGTCTTGAAAAGCTAACAACTGCTCTCCAAACACACCAATTTCCTTTTTCCTAAAACAAAGGCTTTGAAAGGGAAAGGAAAGCGAAGAAAGAAAGCGCATTCACGCCTGCCAATTCTTCTGGCCAACTCGGGTTTCTACAGTTAAGCTCTCCACTGTTATATGTACATCTTTTGCTTGGAAAAAAAAAAAAAGAGAGATGAAAGGAGACAGGAAATGAAATACTAAGTACCAAAACTAAACTTTGAAGGCGTTAACCAAAAGGTAAAAAAAATTTCTAAGGTGAAAAAAACTTACACAATAGAGTGTACACATACTTACAAAACTATTCACAGCCTACAGCCGGGTAGACTCAAACAGTTCCCATCCCTCCACACACCTCCCTTCCAAGTCACTCTAAAGCTGAGAGAATGACAAAGGAACCACAGCGGGGTGGGACGTGGAAGGGACTCAAACCTCTACACTGCCCTCAAAGGGAATGGAAAATGCATGGAAGTAAAACCACTGCCATGCCTTAAACTCTGGTCATACTCAGAATTCTAGCTTTGGCTCCAGGACCACTAGGGCCTGTCTATGGCTATCAAGGGTTTGGGGATCTGTCAACAAGGGTTCCCTACTACACATTCCATAACCTGAGAGTAAGTAAGCAGTA
>CAUYPO010050747.1:0-21825 GCA_963574435.1 Cheirogaleus major | reverse complement strand
GCTCACGCCTGTAATCCTAGCACTCTGGGAGGCCGAGGCAGGCGGATCACTCAAGGTCAGGAGTTCGAAACCAGCCTGAGCGAGACCCCGTCTCTACTAAAAATAGAAATAAATTAATTGACCAACTAAAATTATATACAGAAAAAATTAGCCGGGCATGGTGGCGCATGCTTGTAGTCCCAGCTACTTGGGAGGCTGAGGCATGAGGATCACTTGAGCCCAGGAGATTGAGGTTGCTGTGAGCCAGGCTGATGCCACGGCACTCACTCTAGCCTGGGCAACAAAGTGAGACTGTCTCAAAAAAAAAAAAGATAAAAAGTATCTTTGATAAAAGCTAATCACTAGCAGGGCATGTGGTGTGGTCTGCTGGAGTGAGGACAGGGTCCGGGGCCCCAGAGGTGACAGCAAAACGGCCACGTCGTGTGGCCACTCCTCGTGGCACCTCCTTAGTCTCCCGGCACCAGGACCGGCCTGGCCGCAGCCAGCACTCGCTGGGGACTGGGAAGACCCCGAAACACAACTGACCCCAGACGCAGAAGCCGCCCCGCTCAGTGCGGGGGCGCCGACCGCCACGGGAGGACAGTGATGGCCACAAATGGTCTTTCAAGAGCCGGAAAGCGGAGATCAGATTCTTACAGTCTCGTGTGGCCTCTCCTTTCACCTGTCACCCTGCATCTATATTTACGTTTGTGGCTTATTTATCACAAGAATTACTTCTGAGGAATCCAACTCCATTTCGGAATCAGGGCGCACGGGCGTCATCGTGGCCCACGCCCACGACACGTGGCGAGATGACGTCTAACCCGGTTACGGGAAGGACTCGGGCAGCAGCCCGCACACTGGCTCTTTCTGGGACCGTGTCTTCGCAGTCTCTTCCTTTCGGGGATAGTTTCTGAGGACGACGGCCCCGCCCCGGTCCCTGCCCTGCCTTGCGGAGCGACTTTGCGTGTCTGGCCCCGTCTTCCGCCGGCAGCAACTGGCTTCCACCGGGCTCCGCACGTCCCGATTCTCAGCGGCACCGACGGGAGTCGCACAGCGATCTCAGCTTAGCTCAGTGGACGCGGCCCCTCCCGCCGCCCCTCCCGGCCGCCTGCTGCTGGTTATGGTCACAGTGTGGTCCCGATTCCCCCAGTGACTCTCTCTGCACCTTAAAACACCGACCGAGCCCCTTGTCCTCGGGGCCCCGACAAGTAGCGCCGGCGACGCCCACGGGTGAGGGGCGAGGACCCCACGCGCTGGCTGCTCACGCTCTCCCGTGGTGCCCCTGACGTGCGCCGTCTGTGTGTGCTTCGCTTCACGTCTCTGTGGCCAGATCGATCATCTCTTTCAGCTAAACGCTCACCCTCGGAGTGGAGCGTCAACAACCGCAGTGCGCAGACGTGTTCTGTGCGGCAGCCAGGCCGGGAGTTCCAACCCGTTCCCCGGGCCCTGCCCCCTCCGCCAAGATGCCGTGGCCTCGTCTGAGTGCAAGGCACCCCGGGCCGGAGGCGGCACGTCCGTCCTGCTCACGCTCCCGGGTGGAATCCACGCTCTCCAGCACCCACGCCTTTCTCTCCTTTGGCTCATTCCCTTGTTTTTCTAGATCATACCCTCAAGGAACTTTCTAGAAAGGTGTATGGAAAGTACATTCTCTGTGTACCTGTCTGCCTAAAAACGGCTTTATTTAACCTCATACTCGACTGATCGTTAGAATTCTGGGCTGGCAGTTATTTCCGCCTGGACGCTCGACTTTCTTTCAGCTTCTGGCAGTGGTTGCCGGGAAGGGCGCTGGCTGCCCTTGTGCTTCCTGCTCCTGGACGTGGCTTCCTGAGAGACGCCCGTGGGCCCTTCTCCGTGTGCAGGTGACCTGACATGCCCCTCACGGCCTGGATGGGAGCACCTCTCCATCCCGCCTGCCGCGGCTTCAGGGGAGGGGGAGGCGAGGCCGCCCCGCGCCCTGGGACCCCCGCGCCCCTTCTTCCCGCGCCCACGGCCTTCCCTCGCTCGGGCACCCAGCACGGTGCAGAGCCCCCGACCTGGAAATCCGAGATCTGAAATGTGCCAAAATCAGGAGCTTTTGAGCGCTGACTTGATGCTCAAAGGAAATGCTCACGGCAGCGTTTCAGATTTTGGAGTCTGGGGTGAGAGATATTCTGGTAAGTATAATGCAAATATCCCAAAATCTGAAATAAATCCAAAACCGGGCACTTCTGGGCCCAGACGTTTTGGAGGGGGGGCTGCGGCCTGTGGGACGTCTTCCCGTGTGGGCCCCAGGGAACCCTCCCCGCCCGTCTGCCCTTCTCCACCCACTTTCTAAAATGTCCTCCACCTCATCTTCTGACCCTCGTTGCTGGAGGCTCAGCTCCCTCCATGCGCCACGCCATAGGTGCCACAGCTCTTCAAACGCCCTCGAGGCTTCATTTTTGTTTTGAGATGTTCTCTTCTGATCCTTGCACGTCTGTTCCACCCAGGGTGATTTTCCTTTTTAACCCAATCTTCTCTCCAGCACCGAGGCACCTACCCGGCCCGAGGCGTGTCTGTTCCTGGCGTGTGGCTGACACACAGACAGGCACTCTCTGCGTGGGGCCCTGGCGTGTCTGCTGGTAGGCCCGGCTTTGCAGAGGGTGGGGGTGGGGAGCTGGTCCCAGGCGGGGCCCCCCAGGTGCCAGCGGGGGGACACACTCCAGGCCCGGCACAGAGGTGACTTAGGGGCGGGGACGGCAACACGTGTGTCCTTCCCTTTTGGAAGCTGATTGACTCTGATCACGGTGTGCAGAGAAGAAACAAGTCCCAGCCTCGGGAGAGGGAGGCCCAGTAGAAGCACCACCAGAACGGACTGTCTCGTCCGCACTGTCTTGGCGGAAGGCCGCTCGCGCTGAACAGCCCTCGGCGCCAGAACTGGGCTTCCGCACAGCCGGGCCCTGGCCCCAGGCCGCCACCGAGGGCAGGGCAGGCGACCCTGCTTCCCAAAGCCATTCCGACACGTGGCCGGTGTCATCGCACGCAAGCGACCCGACGCCGCGGCAGACGAGACGCAGGCCCTGGAGGCACTGCAGGATCTGGCGGCGGGCGACCAATCTGGCCATCTGGCCGCAGGACACGTCTGTCTGCGTCACCTGCGGGTCAGAGATTTCGTCCTTCGGGAAATAAGCCAGAAGGAAGGACCTCGAGGAAAACTATCCTTACTGCAGAAAATCCGTAACAGCGACAAACTGAAAACAGCTTCACGTGCAGAAATACGGAAAAAGCCCGAGCGCGGCAGCCACTGAGCGCGGGAAGGAGCACCGTGGGCACGGCCGTGGGAGCTGCGAAGAGCCGCCCGCGTCGGCAGCAGCGTCAGGGCGGGAAGCCGAGGGTACGGCGAGGTCTGGGGCGGAAGGTGCGTCCTTCCTCCCTGCTCACGTGCAGATTTATGCAGTGCGCGCTTGCTACTCAAAATCACTCTGAACAAAGCTGCCGCCTGTCGCGGACGGCACACAGCCGACCAAGTTCACACGTTGCAACCGCAGCCCCAGCGACGATGTCGGAGGCGGGGCCTGGGGAGCGGTAGGTCCCGCGGTTGGAGCCCGCAAAGGGGTAGCTGCTTCTGTGGGCCCCTGCGCCCCACCCCGTCCCTCCACCACGAGAGGACACGAGACAGGCGCCATCACCAGCCAGGAGACGGGTCCCCCCCAGACCCCTGACCTCCTGCACCTTCATCCTGGACTTCTGGCCTCCGGGAGCCAAAAACTGCTGCTGTGTGAGTCCCCAGCCTGTGGCGCATCTCACAGCAGACTAAAGGGACTGAGACCCCCGTTCTGTGCCTGTCACGTGGGCCACATGCTCCTCCCTGCTGAGGCACATGTGACCTCAGAATCCTTCACCCAGCTCCCCACAAGACCACTGCTGACTATGGGGTCCGTGAGGACGTGGTACAGGCTGGAGGCCACCACGTGCCTGGGTGGGGCCGTTGCGAGACATGCAGATGGGACCCTGTGACCTGGAGAGGTGGGCTGCATTGTCTCACAACCACCGCTCAGCCTGCACCTCACGGACCACCCCCCTTTAGACCTGTGATCTCGGACCCTCCCTCTCGTGGGCCTGTGATCTCGGACCCTCCAGCACGTGGACCTGTGATCTGGGACCCTCCCTTTCGTGGACCTGTGATCTCGGACCCCCCAGCACATGGACCTGTGATCTGGGACCCTCCCGTGCGTGGACCTGTGATCTCGTACCCCCCAGCACGTGGACCTGTGATCTGGGACCCTCCCGTGCGTGGACCTGTGATCTCGGACCCTCCCACGCGTGGACCTGTGATCTGGGACCATGCTCCAGGTCCCTGTGCCCACTGTCGGTGATTGGTCCACTTCACGACAGGGGTCACTTACTGGCCAAACGTCCTCAGGTACTTGATGCCCAACTCGATGGCCTTGTGGGAGCAGGCCATGGTGATCTCGTGGTCACGCGCCGCGTGGGCGAAGTGGGTCAGCCGCGTCAGGGTCTGCAGCTCCACCAGGGGTTCCGGCCAGTTGCACTCGGAGGCCATCTTCACCAGCTTCCCGGTGGCAGGAGAAGGGGCGTCGTGTCAGTGGCACGGCTTCCCGGCGGCCCGGCCCACGCGGGACCGCGCTGTGAGCACGCGTGCTCGTTTGTTCTTTCTGGACAAGCCCTAAGTGCGGTTTAACATCCGTCTGGACGTGGACCGTGTGGCATGTTATTCCAAGCAGAGGCATGGCCTTCGCGGGATCTCCTGCGCCGCAAAATGCTGCCAGCGCTGAGCTACCACTCAGGAGCCGTGAGGCCTCCAGAGCCCCACGCTTCCGTGTGGCCGCCACGTGTGGGCTGACGCGTGTGCAGCCCCTGTGGTGCCGTGACCTGGGCCCAGCTGCCCGGGCGGGCAGGGCACGGAGGGTCTGCACAGAGAAAGCGCTTGTCCTCGAGCGGGAGGAAGGGAAGCCCCAAACTCGAGACTGAGTTACCTGCCGGGAGGGGGAGGGTGGACGGGTGTGAATCCCACCCCCTCAGGCGAGACCCTCTGAGCCTGCACCTCCTCCGCTCCCTGGGTTGGGGCCAGCCTCACGTGGCTCCCGCGCGCCCAGGACAGCGGGTGACACCCACCTGGGCCAGCGGGGGGACCGTGAAGTCCATGAGGCCCAGCCCATTGCACGAGTACATCTCCAAGGCCACCAGGACCTTGGTCACGCAGCCGACGTCCTCGTTGCTGGTGCCCTGCGGGAGGGAAGTGCCGAGCCTGTGTCGGCCTGGGGGTGCCGGGGGAGGGGGCAGAGCCTGGGGGGTGGAGCTGGAACAGTCTTGAACTGAACACTGTGGAAAGTTTGCCTCACAGCAATAATTGGACCACAGATGTGGAGCGTTCACACCTGAGGCTCCTGTGCACCTGTCTGCCTCCCGCTGCCATCTCGGGCCATCAAAGTCCGGGAGGCTGTGAGAGCCCACAGCCAACAGCAGTGTCACCTGACTGCTGGGTGACCCCGGCCGCCAGGAGGCCAGTGGGCCCTGGGGTGGGGGCTGCCCAGGGCAGGCAAGGAGACCCTCTCTGCCTCCTGGCCTGCGTGGGCCCCTCCCCACCCTCCCTCCTGCCAGGCTCAGATGCCCCTCCCCCGCCAAGTCCCCCACAACCTCCCGCCTCGGCCCCCCCCCAGCCCTGGCTCAGAGGCCAACCATCCAGCACCTGCCCTGGGGGGCTCTGTCTGTGCCCCCACTGCTTTCTCTGCAGGAGCCGAGGCGCTCGTGGGCCGCCCTGAGTCCTCTGCTCCCCAGCTCCCCCCCCAGCCTCCTGCCCTTTGTGTTCACAGCTGGGGGGCCTGGCCCAGCCAAGGAGGTGACACCCTGGCCTGGGCAAGCCTCCAGATAAGGCCTCGAAGAGGGGCCCTGAAGACAGGCAGCAGGTTCGGTAGGAAAAGCAAGTCCCCAGACATCCCGGATGGTGCCGGGAAAAGGTGAAGCAAAGTGACCCCCGGGGACGCCCCCTGTAAGCCCCTACCCTGTCTCAGACGTGTCCACAGTGCATGGGCAAGGCTCTAGGGTGTGGCGTGGTGTGGCCCACCTGCCTGCCTGTGCCCAGCCCCCACCTGCCCACCTGCGCCCAGCCCCCCACATGCCCGCCTGTGCCCAGCCCCCCACCTGCTCCTCCGTGCCCAGCCCCTCACCTGCTCCTCCGTGCCCAGCCGTGGCCCGATCTGCTGCTGCAGCAGCTGCTTGGCCTTCACCCAGGTGGCGATGAGCCGCTGCCGGGCGCGGGTGGGGATCCCCTCCTCAGGCACAGTTTCGCTGGTCAGGTTCAGGGCAAACTCACAGACCTAGGACGGACGTGTCCTCCATTACGAGATCTGAATTCTACGTGGGGGAACTTGAGCCGAGATCCAAATCACTAAACACTAAGAGATGAACGGATCTAGGGCAGCCTGGGGTCAGAGAAGCTGGGGCTGGGTCTGGGGCCGGGGTCTGCGCAGGGCGGGGGCAGGGTGTGGGCCGTGGCCACACCCGGCGCCCTCCCCTGCTTGCCGAGTGCCCAGTTCCCTCCTCTCCAGTGGGGACGGGCAGGGTTCGGGTCTTGAGAGGCCCTCGGGGCCCTGCTCGGAGCCTGGTCCTGCACGGTGGCAGCTGGCCACCCAGGGACCATTCATGACCTGGGACATCACTCTCTAGCTGTTCTTCCACACTGAAGTGCAAGGTAAATACCCGCCCACACTGCAACCAAACATCCAAATGCTTTCCGACAAAAAGTAGATACAACAAAGTCATGAATAGGTTAGTTATTAGGTTGGTGCAAAAGTAATTGCGGTTTCAGCCATGTTGAAAGTTGCCGTTTGCTATTGGAACACACTCTTAAATAACTGTGCTTATGTTATACATCATTTTATTTATTTATTTTTAAAGCCAGCAAATTTATACATCATTTGAATGTATGACCATTCTACGCCGTTCGGCATTTGAAGCTAATTGGAAAGGTGAAATAGCTCGTGAGTTGACCAAAAATCAAAAAAATCATCATTTTGAAGTGTCACCTTCTCTTCTTGTATGCAACAACGAAACATTTCTTGATTGGATTGTGACGTGGAACGAAAAGTGGATTTTATACGACAACTGGCAACAACCAGCTCAGTGGCTGGACCAAGAAGCAGCGCCAAAGCACATCCCAAACCCAAACTTGCACCAAAAAAAGGTCATGGTCACTGTTTGGTGGTCTGATGCTGGTGGTCTGATCCACTACCGCTTTCTGAATCCTGGTGAAACCAGAACACCTGAGAAGTCTGCTCAGCAAATCCATGAGATGCACTGAAAACCGCAACGCCTGCAGCCGCATTGGTTAACAGGAAGGGCCCAATCTCTCTCCACGACAATGCCTGACCGCACGTCACACAACCAACGACTTCCAACATTGAACGAATTGGGCTGCGAAGTTTAACCTCATCCGCCATATCCACCTGACCTATCGCCAAACGACCACCGCTTCTTCAAGCATCTCGACAACTCTCTGCAGGGAAAACACCTGCACAACCAGCAGGATGCAGGAAATGCCTTCCAAGAGTTCCTCAAATCCCAAAGCATGGATTTTTATGCTACAGGCATAAACAAACTTATTTCTCATTGGCAAAAATGTGCTGATTGTGATGGTTCCTGTTTTAATTAATAAAGATGTGTTCGAGCCCAGTTACTAATATAATGATTTAAAATTCGTGGTCCAAAACTGCAATCGCTTTTGCACCAACCTAATAACTTTAAAATTAGCAAATAGTTTTTATTTTTTGAAATTACTAAGTACATAAAAGTTACATTTTTACAAAGCAATGTACATTTTAAGTACATCTAATTGAAGTTTCTTGAATATGACCTTATTAGATTAATTAATCAAATTAATGCAGATTCCAGCACGAAATGTTCCCCCCCCACCCCCAGCCCTCCTGTGCACACCGGCCCTACCTCCACTGCGGCCCTGATCTCAGAGGCGGCTCCCGAGTCTAGCGGGGTGTGGAAGATGTTCGCTCGCACGAGCTTTTTCGACTTCTCGAACACCTGCGGGGGGATCCAGCTGATCACCAGGCCGCGGGCCAGCGTGTCGCAGAGCATGGCCAGCATCTCGGGGTCCCTGCAAAGAGTGCGCCGCATCACGGAGGCGAAGCCGCAGCCCAGGGGCAGCTCAGGCTCCGCAGGGGCCCAGCACCACGGCCCGGGGTCCAAGGGGACGGGCTGGGGCGACCGAGCGTGGCCGTGTGACTCCTCCTGGAATTTAGCAGGAAAGGGGCTACCTGCCCTTCCGGGTGTGGGTTCAGGAGCCCTTCTCAGGGCCCGGGGGAAGAGCGGGGAGGAGTCCCTGCTGCCCAGGTGCCCCCGTCTCCTCCCACAGGCGGGCTCCACGCTGCGGTGAGAGCGGCGGCCTGGCCTGGACTCCTCAGTGTCCCGAGGGGCTGGTCAGAGGCGGAAAGGCCGCGGCGCCAGCTGACCTGCTGCCGGGACCCCCAAGGAGCCGTCCGGGGTGGTCGGAGCCACTACATCCACTACCCGGCGGACGGGTCCAGACCAGAACCTTCGCGGTTCTCACGGGGAGCACACTAGCTCCAAAACACTTAAAAACAGTCAAAAATGGTCTGGTCTTTGTCTACGACAGAAACTCTCAGGACAGTGGAGCCACAGGCAGAGGCGCAGCTGCCGGGCTCCCGGCGCTGACGGCCGCACGAGTCCCAGGGCTCCCCGGGCCCGGCAAGGGCACTCGGGCCGGCCGGGCCTCACCCACACCTGGGCAGAGCCTGGCCAAGCGGTCACTGGCAGGGCCGTCCGTCCTCCTTACTGTGCATAATCTAAACTCAGAACGTATCTGCTGCCACACCCTGACTCACCCCTCCATCCTACGTCACTGTCTGGTGAAAAAAAATTAAAATCCTATTGTTTAGACCAAAAACCAAAGCGACAAAGAGTGCACAGTCTTTCCATCTTAGCTAGATAAAATCTCGACCCGACTTGATGTCTTCCAATTTCTGATTTGAGCTGGGAAAACATCGGTCTCTCACACGGTCACATCCATCTGGATGAAAAAAACACAGAATTTTCAACACTGCCCCCCTTCCCCCCCCCCCCAAAAAAAAAACCAGACCAGGACGAGACTTGTGTGCGGAGTCGCTTTCCTGAGCGACGTGGGCCGTCGGCAAACCTGTCTCCCCACTGCGTCTGCGGCAGAGGGGGCGGCCGGCCGTGGTGGGAGTGACGGCTCCACCAGGGTCTCGGCCCCACCCGTGCCAGGCCAGGCCTGCGCGCCCCACCACCTGCCGCGAGCCGCCTTCAGTTAGCGGTGAGCGTCCAGTTCAAGTGCACAGCAGGAGGTAGACACCCGGGGGTGGTCTACGAACCTCCCTGAGCCCGGCTGGTCTCTCTGCGGCCGCCATCGCCCCAGACTGGACACGCTGACCACAGCCCAAGCCTAAAACCCGGGTCTCTCCGAGGGATGGGGCTGCATTCCCCGCCCCTCCCTGCCCACGGACGCGGCATGGCAGGGCCCACACGCACCCTTCGTCCTGGCTGGTGTCCCTGACGGTGCTCAGGAGGTGGTACAAGGTGCCCACAAGCTCCTTCTGCCGCCCGGCCTGGATGAGGTGGTGGTTGTGGTTCAGGACGTAGACCACGGCATTCTGCACGACCCAGGCCTCCTGGATCTCCTGCCCGATGTCCGCGGAGCGCAGCCAGTTGTTGGTGGCGTACTGGGACAGGCCTTCGATCCAGCTTCTGCGAAACCCATACCACGGAGCTCGTGGCTGGAAACGCAGCCTTCCCCAGACAGCCCTCCCGGCAGCAGGCGCAGGCGCAGGCGCCGGGCCCCACCTGCCGCTCCGGAGCACAGCTCCCTGCTGGCCACGCGTGGGGCCCTTGGCGCAGCCTCACCGCCACACCCAGCCCCACCTCGGTCCCACCTCAAGCATCCTGGGCCCGGCCCTGCTCCGCCCAATCCTTCTGTTCCCCCTTGCCCCCAGTCCGTCCCCAACCCCCGCCCCTGGCTGCTTCTATGAGCCTGAGCTCCCACCTGCGCTCACCTGCACACCTGCCCGGGCTGCCTGTCGCCCCCTGAGGCCACCCTCCCCCCAGGACATGCAGGCGTCACTCCACCCCGGGCCGGCCGGCACCCTCTTTGGGAAGGGCCCGTGGGTGCTCGGCCTTCGCGAGCCCCGGGGGTCTCTGCTGCCAGTTCTCCCCATTTTGTTTTACAAGATTTTAGAATTTCAAAGCTACTCTTGGAGAGGGGACTGAACGAGCACCGCCCCACCCTGGCTCCCGGGCCCTCCTCTGTCCCCTCGATGGCCGGCCAGAGGGGACAGCGGGGAGCCCTGCTCGGGCTGAGGGCCGGGCTGGAGAGACGTCCCCACACACAGAAAACGCCTTCTGCAATTCCACCCTGACGCACTCTCCCCGCCAGCCGAGTTCTGCTAACGACGAGACTAACTAGAACAGACGGCAGTTTACGAGGACACGCCGGGAAACACCGTCTCGTACGCCGACTCACACGCACGAACATATCAACACGCTCACGGCCTCGCCAGGACACGCAGCTACAAACAGAGAAGGTCCCAACGACCTCGTCTCCATTCGCAGGATCACCCATCCACGTGGAAACGGCACGTCCGTGTCCCGAGTGCGCAGGGCGGCGCCCGACGCCACCCGGGCCTCGCCTACCTGTAGGTGATCCAGTCCTCGTTCGCCTCCGGGGGCTCCGGCACGTAGCCGGCTGGGTGCTGGCTCAGGTCCTCAGGGGGGATGGGCCGGTCGTTCAGCTCCACACCCTCCGACCGTAGCAGCTGCACCGTGGCCTGCGGGGGGGCGGGGGGCGAGCGGCGGGACGGGTGAGGGCCGGCGTGGCCCAGCCCCAGGTGGGACTCACAGCCCACGCCTCCCTGTTCACCTTTGGGTCTGAAAGCGCCACACACGAGGTGGGGAGACCCGGGGGTGAACCCCAAGCCGCCGTCACGGCAACGGCCACCCACAGACCACAGGGGAGCAGAGCCCCGGCCTCTGTACCACCAGCCCACACACCGGGAGGGGACGGCTCCTTCCACGGCACAGTGCACCGCCCTCCCGGGACGGACCAGAGCGTCCCAACCCCGCTGCGCGCCCAGCAGCACAAAGACCTCCCTGGGTGCATCGTTAGCGCGTTTGCGGCACCCGCGGCTGCCGAGCCACAGGGGAGCAGGCCGGTGGGGCTGAGGAAAGAGTGGCAGCCCCCGGCGTGGACAGACCGCCCGTGGCAGCCCAGCGGCCTGGAGGGCCTCGCCCAACCCTGGCTCCCCCATCGGGAGTCTGCTCTGCTATTGGTGGTCCCCGGCTCACACCAGCCCCGTGCCCAGAGTTGCCGCAGGGCCCCTTGCAGGCATCAGCCACACTCCGGCCCCAGCCCAAGGGCCACGCCCACGGAGCGACCACAGGCCTTAAACCAGAGTGCTCTGGGACTCTGGGTTATAAAACGTCCCGAGCATCACCGCTGGCGTTAGCACAGGCGCGGGGGCTGCAAGCTCAGAGCTGGGGTTCGGGGGGGGGGGCCTGGGGTTGGTACGGCTTGGCCACGTTCTCCCTGCTGACTCTGGGGAGGCCAGCCCAGAGTCCTGGTGCCTCATGGGGGGACAGGCTCGCTGGGGCGGGGCTGGCAGGTCCAGGCAAGGCCTCCGTCCACCCACACCTGGTCAAAGTGCCTCTAGAGTCTGCCCTGACCTCAACACCCCACACGGAACCACCTGCTATATCCATGGAACTGGGATTCGCGACTCAGAAATCATTCCTATGGTAATCCTAGCACTCTGAGAGGCCGAGGCGGGAGGATCGCTCAAGGTCAGGAGTTTGAAACCAGCCTGAGCAAGAGCGAGACTCCGTCTCTACTAAAAATAGAAAGAAATTAATTGGCCAACTAAAAATATATAGAAAAAATTAGCCAGGCATGGTGGCGCATGCCTGTAGTCCCAGCTACTCAGGAGGCAGAGGCTGAGGCAGGAGGATCGCTTGAGCCCAGGAGTCTGAGGTTGCTGTGAGCTATGCTGATGCCATGGCACTCTAGCCAGGCAATAGAGCAAGACTCTGTCAAGAAAAGAGGAGAAGAGAGAGAAGAGAAGAGAAGAGAAGGGAAGAGAAGAGAAGAGAAGAGAAGAGAAGAGAAGAGAAGAGAAGAGAAGAGAAGAGAAGAGAAGAGAAGAGAAATCATTCCTACCATAAAGTTAATACCAACTCCACCGAGATACGCTCTGGGTTATACTTTTCTCCTAGAAAAGCTCCCAAGAATCCAGACTCCCCCCTCCCTCCTTCACGTGGCTCCGTGGATGCACAGACGGGCGAGATGACCAACGTCCCCGACAGCACACAGGCACATGGGGGCCAACAGCCCCTGCGCACTCGAGCAGACATGCCCGGCCCCCCGAGTCCACGTGCAGGACGCACCTCAGCGTTGATGAAGCCCACCTCCGCGAACTTCCGCAGCAGGTCACAGCCTATCTGCCGCTGCAGGGCCGCCTCCGACGGGGCCACCTCGTGCTCCGCGCCCTCCCAGACGCGCCGCCTCCTGCCTGGGGGAGACGCAGCGAGTGAAGACGCCTGTTGCAGCAAACCGACCAGACACAGCCATCCCTGCGACTCTGGTGCCGGGTCTTTCTCCAGCTCCCTCGGGGCCCACCAGGGGTGTGGGGGGTAGGGGGGTACTGAGCCCAGGAAGGGGCGGGGGGAGCTTTCCATGGCCGGAGTCCCTGGGCAGGTCCCGAAGCTCGGGGAGGCGCCGGCCTGAGAAACCTGCTCCCTCTCACGTCCCGTCCGCTGCCTTCCAGGGTAGCACCCCCCCAACTCCTGCAGGGTCCGCAGGCCCTCCCTGCTCCATTTCCTGCCTCCATCTGCATGTCCCTGTGTCCTGTTGTCCCCGAGATTGGTGCTTCTCCGGGGGCAGGGTGCTGACCGCCTGGCCTGCCCTCCGCCCTCTGCCTGACAGCTGTGGCTGCCCCAGTCTGAGCCCCGAGGACCCTCTGAGTGATGAGGATCCAACGTGAGGAATGTCATGTGGCGTCCCCGGCACCAGGTGTGACTGCCGGTGACTGTGCTGTGACCGTTGCCAGCGCCAGGCACAGCGATCTGGGTCAACTGCAGATGTGTCTGGAGACACCCTGTCCCACGGTGGGGGGCCAGGCTGGACACAGGGGCAGCCCATCCCCCCTCCAGCTGGTCCCGGCACCTCCAGGAGCCGCCTGGACAGAGGCTCCCGCCACAGCCCACCCCCGGGGCCACCTGGCAGCAGGGACTCGGCCGGCTTGGGGCCACACACCTCTCCGCAGCCGCGCCGGCTTCTTCGCCTTGGTGCTGTCGTAGAGCAGGCAGAAGCGGCTGGCCGCCCGGCAGACGTCCCACACGCCCTGCTTCCGTGCGGCCTTGGCCAGCTCCGCCCAGATCTGGATCCTGTCCCCAAAGACCCAGACAGGAAAACGTGACAGACACAGTCGGTGAAACCAGACGAGATGCAGAGTGGCCGCGTGTGAGAAAGAGCCACGTGGTTCCACGGTTTCGAGGTTGCAGACAGGCAGGCGGCGGCCCAGTCGGGGCGCAGCTCTCTGGTCCTGCCTGCCAAGCGTCACCGGCACCGATCGTCGTGACAATGAGAAACGCCCCACTTGTCATCCCCCCTGGCGAGGGGCAGATCTCCCTGGGGTCAGGACCCCTCTGGTCTGTGCCAAAGGCCAGCCTGGGCCGGTCACCGCAGCCCAACACCGTGTGTAGACCCGGCGCCCACGTCCTGCCCGAGGCCCATCCCCCCACAATGCCAAGCCCTCCTGGGGGCACAGACGGAGGTCTCGAGCCCGCGGCCTCCGCCCGCCACCTGCAGCGGCACAAGCCCTGGTGGCCGCTGTCAGCCCAGCCCCTCAGATGACGTCCCCAGGCCCACAGACACCCCCCGCAGGGCTCTGCTCTGTTTGCATTTTGCCTCTTTCCCCCAGAAAGCGGCTTTTCCTCACGCACCTCTCTTTCTCGTTCTCGTTCCCCAGACGCCGCAAGTGCCCGCCGGCCTTGTCCACGCTGGCCATGTGGTGGCGTGCCTTCGCCGCCAGGAAGCTGAACCGGCCCCGGTTCTTCCCAGTGGAAACTGAGAGCGGAAAACGGAACGTGACATCCCCACTTCCTGCGAAGGGTCGGGACACGTGGCGGCCGCAGCCCCGTCCCAGAGAACACGCCCGACCACGGCGCCCCGTGCTGGCTGCAGCCTGGCCACGGTGGGCAGCCACCCGGGTTCCTGGATCCGCAGCTCCCGGAGCCCAGCCCCTCACACAGCCTCGACGTGGCCTCGGGGACAGCCTGGCTCAAGGCGCTGCCCGGCGACCACCCTGCTTGGCGGTGACGTCCACCCCTCTCCAAGCAGAAGCAGCGGCCACCGCCTCCCTGCTCGCCGGGCCCCACACACCCGCCGTCCACCCTGAGGCCTGTGGGTCCTATCTCACCTCCCCTTCTCCTGGCAAACAGACCCGGAACGCCCAGAGCTCGGCTTCACAGCTCGGCACCCACCCAGTGCAGCTTCTGGGGGGCGCGGCGGGCACTGGGCCCGGGGGCAGCCTCCACTATCCCTGGCATGGGAACCCCCCCACACGGGAAGCTGGGCCTTCCCGGCTGGCATCCGCCTGGCAAGATCCACCTTCCGAAGCCAACATAAGGGCGTCCTCCCCGGAGCCCCGGTGGCCCCGGCAGGACGTCCTGCTGGGCCCTGCATTGTCCCGTCCTGGCCTCATGCCCGCAGGTGCACACACGTGTGGGTAAAACGATACAAGAAAGCAAAACAGGCATGTCCAGGTGGTACTGGCAGATTCACCCCTTAGGGCAGAACCCGGGACGGGAGGCAGTGACAGGCAGCAGGGCGTGGGAGCCACTTCCCCGGGGAGCCGCTTCCCAGAGCCACCCCCTCACCCCCATCGAAGGCCACCTAGGACCAGCTCACCCCCAACGTGACCTGGCGTCAAGGTGGGTAACGGGGCCAGCCGCTGGCACCAGGCTGGAGGGACGCGCCCCGGCGGCCTCAGTCGGACCCCACGCGGGCAGGGGAGGGGCTCCTGAGCCAGGCCCAGCCCTGCCCCCAACCCAGGCGCCCCGCATGGGGGGAGCCTCACATCCGTGACCCGGAGCCAGGAGAGACTCCCCGGATGAAAGCCCACCGCCAACATAAGTGCGGTCCATGCGGATCTGACCTTTGACACCCACACACAGGGGCAGCCCTCGGGCCCCAACAGCACTGCGGGCTGAACCGAGTTCCCCCAAAACAGACACGCTGGAGCCCAGACCCCCAGAGCCGCAGAGTGCAAAATCACGTAGAGCTGGGTCTCACAGAGGTGACCAAGGTGAAATGTGGCCCCGGGGCGGACCCAGCCCCATCCCACTGACGTCGGCAAACAAGAGGTGAGCTGGACGCTGGCGCGTGCAGAGCACCAAGCAGGGGACAGCGCCAGCAGGCCGAGGACCGCGGCTCAGGAGGAACCGAGCCCGCCGCACCCTGAGCTCGCACCTGCAGCCCCGGGGGGCCGAGGAGATAAATCCCTGTTGTTTCCGTGGCAGCTGAGCCACGAACGTGGCCCCTGCAGGGAGATGACATCTGCCTCCCCCGCCGGGGCCCCCTGACAGGCCCCAGAGAGCACGGCGCAGTCCGCGGTCTGCGGATGTGACGTGTGGGCCGGTCACGCCTTTGGGGGGCGCAGCGGGGCCGCGCCCTGTCCCGGGTCTGCCAGGCGCCCACCTTTGGCCTCGTTCTCGCTGTCAAGCACGATCTGGAAGGCGTCGGGGGCCAGGGCCAGGCCGGCCGTCACCAGCAGGGCCCGCTCCCTGCGCACGCTGTCCTTCGAGACGGATCTCTTTGCCTGCGGGAGGAAGCGGGACACTGGGAGTAACGACTCGGTCCGCAGCGGGTCTTCTCCGTCCCGTCTTCCTGCGGACGCCGCCCTGGCGCTGCTGGACGACGGTGCCGTCCTGGGCCCCGGCTCCCTCCGCTCCCGTCGGCCCTCGCCAGGCTGCCCCGGCACCTGCTCGATGGCCATGGTGGCCTTGTCCTCGGCGCGCTCGGGGACCTGGTAGAGCACGGTGCACAGGCGCAGCCGGTGGGTGGCGGTCTGCAGCTGCTCCTGGTAGAGGCCCAGGTTGTCCAGGCGCGCGGCCTTCTGCAGGTGCTCCAGGGCAGGCTCCAGCCGGTCCTCGTCCTCCTCCAGGAGCGCCAGCTCCATGTGCACCTGGCAGCGCAGCAGGCTCAGGAGGCTGCAATGGGCTCGGAGTCAGGGGGGAGGGGCTTGGAGTCAGGGGGGAGGGGCACGGCGTCAGGGGGAGGGGCGCGGCGTCAGGGGGAAGGGCCGTGCGCAGGGCGGGGCTTGCGCCCTCCTCCCACTTTCCAGTGTCCTTCCGGAGGCGCCCCCACCTCACCAGAGCCCACGAATGGGGACACAGAGAGAGAGAAGGCCCCGCGGACCACGAAGACCTCAGCGCCCCCGGGCTGAGCAGCAAGGTCGGCACAGCGGGTCCCTGGCGTGCGGGCACCCCGCGCCGCCCCTGCAGCAGCGCCAGCCACCTGCGCTCCCAGGAGGCTCTCGGCAGGGCCGCCGCCGCCGGGCGCAGCCTCACCACCCCGCTCCTCTCTCTCGCCCGGGTCTCCCCTGCTAAGGTTCCTCCTGCCCGGAACAGCCCGCCACGCCGGGGCTGCCACCGCCACTGCCTCCGCTGGGACCCCGTGGGGCTGGGCAGGGGGACAAAACAGTCCGTGACGCCAGGCAAGAGCTAGACTCCGTCCGCCACTCAGTGCGTAGAAGACTGCGCCTGGGGAACGCGCCCCGGGGAACGGTCTCTGCACTTCCGAGAGACAAGCGGCACCAGCGTGCGGGACAGAGGGAGTCCAGGCTGGCCCGGCCGCGCTGACTTCAGACAAGGGCCTCCAAAGGCACAGACAGTCAAGCCAGAGACACGTGACACAGTCGCCAGTGGCACAGCTACAGGGAAGGGGAGACAAACCCACAGTCGAAGCCGGAGTTTCAACGTCTCTCTCGGTAACTGCTGGGACAATCGGACCAGAAAGGCCAGACGCAGAAGGTCTGAGCCTCGTGGTCAGAGACTTGACCAAGCGGACGAGCCCCTCCCCCGGGCACGCGGTGCTCTTGCCCCAACGACTTTTGACCTGGGTCCCTGCGAGTGTCACAAATGCCTCCCCACAGAGACAGGACAGGACAAGACGGCTCCCCGGGCCACATGGCATCCCCATGGGATTCTGTCACACGGCCAAGGAAAACATGACCCGTGTCACACGAAGTCCTCCAGAAAGCAACTCGTTTATGAAGTCATCGTAACCTCGATGTCACGCCTGACGGAGCCATTGTAGAAGCAGCAACATGCCAGGCACCGTCCTCACGAGCACACGGGACAATCTTGTGACCACACACCTGGAACACGCCTGGAGGTCAGGCCTGGCCGTGCGCGGCTGGGCTGACGTTCAGAACCAGCCAGTGCCATCCACACAGTAAAGAGCAGAGGTCACACGCTCACGTAACAGATGTGGAAGGAACATCTCACAGCGTTCACACCATCCGTGCTTTAAAAGACAAAGCTTTTAGCAGCAAACTAGGAAAAGGAGGGAACTTCCGCATCCTGGACTGGGAATTGATGAAAATTTTGCTCCAGTGTCTTACCCAACAGGACAGGGTCAAGTCCCCACTGAGATCAGGGACAAGGACAGCGAACGCCCTCGGCTGCCACCACGGGGAGTTTGTGCTGAGTTGTTGCAGCACGAGAGGCAGGAAAAAGAAAAATCTGCGTTGAAAATCCTGAATAATCTGCAAACCAGTGTGGTGAGTGAGTGAGCTTGGCAATGCCACAGAACACAAGGCCGATATCTGAGTGTCAGCCGTATCTAAGATAGGAAACGATAAGAAATTTAAAGTCAGTGCCATTGGCAATCACATCGAGAACCACAGAACACCCAGCAGTAAGTTCAGTGGGCAAGGCAGGACCCCCCACACTGAAACCACAGAACACGACGCAGGAAAGAAAAGACCTGCGTCGTCCAGACGGAACACACGCCAGGACCGGAGATTCAATACTGTCCCTACGTCACTTCTCCCAAAATGCACTGACAGCTTCGATATAATTCCAGTCACAGCACCAGAAGGTTTTCCCCTAGAAGTTGCCAAGTTGTTCCCTAAACGTCATATGGAAACACAAAGGTCCCAGAACAGCAAGGACAATCTACAAACAGAACACACTAGAAACCTATACTACTCATATCAAGAATCATTACAAAGCTACAGCAATCAATCTAGACAGCACGGGACAAATGTACCGGCCAGAGACAGACCCACAGGTCACCTGCCACCGACCAGGAGCCCACGGAATTCTGCAGGGGGAGGGCGTTCTTATCAAAAGCGGTCCTGAAACAACTGGAATCGTCTGTATTTTCCCACAGGGAAGAAATGAAGCTCAAACCCTACCTGGTCCCACACACAGAACTTTGTTCTCGATGGGTCACTGAACTGGTATCAAAGCAAACACCATGAAACTTCCAGAATCGTGGTTTTCCAGGGGTGGCAGGTCCACAGGGTCAAACCACTTTCATACCAACTCCGAGACAGTGTTTTCCATGTCCACTCCCATTTTCTATGAATACACACAAAAGAATGTTCTAGAGGCTTTGGGGCACGTGACGTGTCACCGTTCTGATGTCTAGGGGAAGGTATGCTTGTGTGTTCTTGTGTTTAACGTTTTTTTATTTTACTTTCTAATGCAACAAACGTCCATAAATACAACTTATCGAGTCAAAGCCCCGTGGGATCCTCAACACTTTGGTGCAGACGGTTCCCGAGACCAGCTGCCGGGAGTCGCTGCCGCTCATGGAAAACAAGAAACCAGGACACAAAACGCAACCACCAAACTGGCAAAGAATTCATGACTGTCACGTCATCAACACTGACACCTCGTGCTCTCCGAAAGACACCATCGGGTACCAGAGACGGTAAATCGGCAAACCGTGGCCGGGAAAAAATGCCCATCACACGAGCATCCGACAGAGATCTGCCCCAGCTCACGCGAGGCATCCACAGAAAGGCGGAACCGCACGATTTGTAATGGGAACGGAAGTCTTGAACAGGCGCGGCGAGGGCTGGTGAGCACGTAAAAGGTGCTCCCACCTGTCACGGGGGAAATGAGAAAATTCACCCCGAGGAGCCCGGACGCGCCCGCAGGAACCGCCACGGCTAAAAGGGGCTGTCGCAGAGGGACGCAGGGCGGCCACGCACCTGCCTCCCACCCACAGCTGCCCAGAAACGCACGTGTACGCGTCCCTTCCCAGCTAGTCCCAGCCGAACGACCTCCAGCGGGCGCGCCAACACGCTGCTGGACGTTCCCGCGGGGGACACTCCACACGGAGGAGAGAAGGCGCTGGACAGCGGCGATGCGCCCCGGTCGAAGGCCGCGCCAGGCGGAGCAGTCAGTTTCGCCTGCGCAGGCAGCTCGCCCTTCCCCTCCCCTCCCATGACGTCCAGGCAGGCAGAGGGGTCCGCGGCGGCAGGGGACGGGCCCAGCGGGGTGTGGGGACGTCCTCGGCCGGAGAGGCGGGTGCGCGGGTGTGGGCTCATCAAGACTCACCAAACCCAACGTCGAAAATGTGCACATTCCGTCACATTGCATTACACCTCAACAAAATTGATTACGAAAATAATTATCAGGAAGAAAGATGGCAACTAGAACAAGTTATCTTCTGAAAATCAGGCAGATCAGAAAATAAACTAATGGGATGTTTTTGGAAATGAGAAATAAGGCCATTAACAGCAAAAGCAGACTAGAGGGCTAACGAGCAGAAAAACAGCCGGAGCACACGTGGAATAAAAGAGAAGTGATGGTGGAGGACAGAACTCGGCGGGGCGTCTCTGCGCTGGGGGGTGGGGGGTGCAGGGGCCCCGGCCGGACCTCTCTGGATCTGGAGAGAGACCTGAGTCCCTCGCAGGACGGGACCCTACGTGCGGAGCAGGACCGAGGCAGGCGCCTGCTGCCCCACCCTGTGACTAGAGCCGCCCGCTTCGTCAGGAGGGGCCGGAGGCGGCGGGCAGCTCCCCGAAGACCCTCACGCCTCCTCTCCGCTGCTCACACCCCCGTCCCTGGGGAGAAAGGAGCCACAGGAAGCCGGGCCTCAGGCGTGCAATCCATTTCCTGCTTGGATCACTCCTCGGCTGGACGCCCGGGAAGCAAAGCAGACACAGACTGGGAAACCGACTCAAAGCCCAGCCCTGAGCGCACGGTGGCTCCCAGCAACTCTGCAAGGGACGGTGTCCCTGACCTCTGTCCCCGTCTCCCACCTGGGCCAGCTCTGCCTCACCCGCCCACCCCCGCCCTGCACCCTCCCGACCTCGCCCTCCCACCCCGGCCCTGCTTCCTGCGGGCCCCACCCCCCTCGGGAGGACCCACCCACGTCCCCACAGGCCCCGACCAACCCCGTGTGGCCCCTCTGTGGCCGGACAGGCCCCTTGCATCAGCTCGAGGGCGCAGATGCCCAGGCCGGTGCCCGCTGGGGAGGAAGCCTGTGCTGAGCCGCCTCCTTGCTCATCCGGCGGGGGCCCCACATTTCTGGGTGTGGGGGGCCCCAGCTGGCCCAGCTCTGCGGGGCAGGTGGTCAGAGTGACGTCCTTGTCACTGGAACATCTGTTCAAGTCCTTGTTAGACAGGCGGATCGCCCTGCTCGCACCGCTTTTGTGGCAACTGAGTCTAATTTTATCCGTGTCCTTAATATCAAAAAATTCTGCTTTTCCCTCCCTGCCCGCACGCCATACTCCGTCGGGACGGCCCAGCACACACACGCGCCTACCTGTCCGCCTTCTCCAGGACCTCCGCGATGCTGGCCAGCGGCTTGCGCAGGTGGTGCCGCAGGTTGTGCTGCAGCAGGGGCAGGCAGGCGTTCCACTGCGTGGCGCACACCACGTGCACGGCCCGGGGGTCGCCCAGCCGCACGGCTCGCTGCAGCAGCACGTCCAGCCCCTGGATGATTTCCAGCTGGGCCTGCGGAGAGGACATCGGCCGCGCCGTGCGGGCCGTGAGATCGGCGCCGTCGTCAACGGCTGATCCCGCCACGACCCGGGAGAGCTGGGAACGCGGGACTCACTCCCGTCAGCCTGCGGACGCCCCACGAGACACGGCCCTCCCGAGGCGTGGCCGTGCTCCGCACACACGTGGACAGGTCTGCCCTGCGCGAGACGGCGCACGCAGTCTGCGTGGCTCCTGACCACGTGTGTTTTGCGGGGCCTGTGCCCCCAAGTCTGCCCCCCAAGGGGCATCTGCGCCGGGTGTCCACAGCCGCCATCCCCACCAGGCAGGCGCAGGCCCAGACCCTCAAGAGCTCGGAGCTGCTCCTGCCTCGCTCCACACCCTGCTCGGAGCCACGGGGCCACTGTCTGTCCCGCGCCTGCCTGGTCACGCCCACAGCCTCTGACACCTTGGGGCCCTCGAGCTGTACCTGGGAGACCCCGGTGGAGCCTGCACTTGGGACTCACGAGCCCGTCATACTGCTCGGTGCTAAGCCAAGTCCATCAAAGCCTCATAAATGGAGTCCTGCCCCCCGACCCACGGCGCCACGGCCACTGGCCTCTGCCGCACCATAAAATATGGCAGCCGAGCCATTCTCTGTAAACCGTGTTTTAAACACACACTTGTGGCCGGGCGCGGTGGCTCACGCCTGTAATCCCAGCACTCTGGGAGGCTGAGACAGGCGGATCGCTCAAGGTCAGGAGTTCGAAACCAACCTGAGCAAGAGTGAGACCCCGTCTCTACTAAAAATAGAAAGAAATTAATTGACCAACTAAAAATATATAGAAAAAATTAGCCACGCATGGTGGCGCATGCCTGTAG
>CAUYPO010050745.1:0-10675 GCA_963574435.1 Cheirogaleus major | reverse complement strand
CCATCACTAGGTCTTATTTCCGGGGTAGGGCTTCTATTATGCAAATGATTAGAAATCCTGCTAGGGCTTATTTTATGGGTAGGTCTTATTTTCGGGGAAACACGGTAGGAAGTAGAACTGAACCTGATTCCACAACTTATCGTGAAAATGTTATCTGGAGCTCCCCAAAGCTCTTTTCCAGAGGTGTAAGTCAAAAATTTAAAGTGCAGCATATGTTTTAAAGTGATTTTTCAAAAACAGTTAGTTACATTTGTTGTTCATACATAATAGCATTCACTTAACCATCATATATTTACATTGATGAACCTGTCTGTTTTTACAATTATTTTGAATAGTAATTTATTAGATTTCGTTTGCAAGATTTTCCAATAGCTGAAGGAATAAAAGTTTGCCAAGAATGAAGTCACGAAAGAAAACAAAAGGCATTCTTGAAGAACTGTGGACTCTCAGGTTTGAAAGGGACTTGGAGAATGTCATCCAACTCTGTGAAATGTTTTGCTGAAATCGGAATTTACCTTAAATATATCATTCATATCGATCCAAGTAGTAAAGCCTATTTAAAACAGATAGGTAGTAATTTTACTGAATGTAATTAATTGGGCACCATGTGATGGCTGAATTATTTTCTCAATGATCACAATTGGTCCAACAGAAGGAAAATCTTAAATTTTTCTGGAGCGTAATGTGAAGCACTCTGGACTGTGGTTAATTTTACTCCTTCTCTTCCCTCTTGAAAAAGAAGAATATTTGCCCTTCTCCTCCGAGATGCCCAGGGGCAGCCCTTCTGTCATCCCTGAGTCTTTCTGGTCTCTGGGATGTCCTCCCATGGGGCCTCAGACACTCAAACCTGGGGAAATGGGCAGGGTGAGCTCTCACTGACTACCCCTAAGCATTAGGGGACTTTGTTGCTTTCAGCAGGAATGTTCTCTCTCTGGGGTAGACTCTTGATGGTGAAGAGAGAAACAAAATGGAAGCAAAATTATTCTGCTTTTTCTCTAAGCCAAGCAGTGGGCCTGTGCCTTTCTTTTTGTGCTTCATGTCTGAGCCACAGACCTTTTTGCACTCAGGGATTTGCTTCAGAGGCTTCTGGGCATAAAACTTTCCAAATCTGTTTCAGGTCGATGCCCTTTTCCTCTCATCATTCTCGGTCATGTGTCCCTGCTTTCATCTTCAGCTCAGGCCCTTTTAAAATCTGAGCACACCAGGAAGCTTCTCATGCAGCTTTCTTTCGCCCTTCCTCACCTTTTCTTCCTCATGTAAGTTCTAATAATATAATCGCAAATGATTCCAGTTTTGAGAGCCCCTGTTCTGTTGCACTATTTCTTATTCTCGAGTCTCTGGCCCTCTAATTGTACCTGTCTTGGAGTATTTTGAAATCTGCTTTCCTAATCTCTAGGAGAGTAAGTTGGACTCAGCTTTCCCTCTCTCTGTGGGATACCTACCATGTGTTGGATCTGCTTCCCACCTGCTCCCCAAGTTTCTTGTCATTTCCACCCTAGTAAAGAATTATTTTTCCTCACTAGAATTAAGTGCAGAAAGAACATCCAAATTTCACTTTAGAAGGGAAATTCTAATTACTCAAATTCCAGAATAGAAGGGAAATTCACTTCTTTCAAAATTAATTAAAATTTTGAAACAAAGGAAAAAATTATTCTATATTCTTAAATCAATTCTATATTCTCCTTCTTGCTGGAATTAATATAACTGTGCTCCTCTTAGGATGCTGCAATTTATAATTAATTGTAGATCAAAAATCCTGCGTGGTTGTGTTGATCTAATTTAAAGACTTCGAAATAACTTTTTTCTATTTTTTCAAAAATGTAATGAACACAGGACTTTAAAACTTTATGTGTCTTTTCTTATTAGCTATAACTGATTCTTTTAAAAATACTATGATCTTAGTTGCACTATGGTCAAAAATCGTGTTTATTTTTAAGAATCCTAACTTGATTATTTCCTGTTTGTTTTTTTTTTTAATGTAAGCTGTTTCTCTACCATAACTTTTCATCAAAGTAGCTCTTGCTACCTTTGTGTTGGAACAGGACAGCTTTTTCCAGACCCTTAAGAGAGATCCATTTTGATTAAATGGTGCATCTAAATGGTGCGACTAAAACTCCCTTTGTTTATTAAGTTACAAATGAAATTCACCCTCTTCCAGAACCAAATGTATAGTCTTACAGTACATAATGCACTCTGTGTGTGTGTGTAGCGTGTATAAAATCAGTTTGCTCCATTGAGAGGAACCAAACACCCTATTAAAAATGTGTTTAATTATAAGGGTCACTATTTCACCCAACAAGAAGTCAAGTGAGCAGTTCCTGGTTGATTGGACAGCTCTCCAGTGTCACGGACACAGTCTCTGTCTTTCTTACTGCTCTGCCATCGTCAGAACAAAATGATGGGTTAAGCAACTCCAGGCATCTTATTCTCACTGAACACTCAGAAGCAGGACAGGAGAAGAGGGAATTTCTCCTCCTGTCTGTCCTTCTTTCTCTTTCTCTGCTCTCTCTCTCTCTCTCATCAGGTAGGAAAAACTTTTCCAAAAGCATCCCCTCAAACACCCATCTGCACACATGTCTACTTTTTATGTCTCTTATACATGTAGTTACAATATTGAAATTTACAAATGTGGGCCACAATTTAAGTAGTGTCATGAACATTATTATAAGAAAAATTAATTCTACTTACCCTCATTATTTAAAATATTAGATAAGTAAACTGAGAAAGAAGATAGCTTTGAAACAATACAGGAGGTAAAGGTCTTTATTACCCTGATTTAGGGATGTTTGTTGATAAATCCTGTTCTCTGAAAGAAAACTCTATCAGTCAAAACCTAATATAATATGGTTAACTTAGGGGTTAATTTTAACCCTCTGGCATCAACATTGAAAAAGCAGTTAATTCTATTAAAATAATCTTCTAAGATATGTGTACATGTGCAAAGCAACAGAACATTTCAGGGCTCAGTTTTATATTAATCACTGTAGTATGTCTGCAAATTATCAAATTTGGAATCATGTTGTAGGTTTCTTCTAATCATATTTCATACAAGCAAACCACATTAACTGGTTCGAGTTAATGATAGCTTTTGCCTGTAAGCCCAGCTTTAACCTGATGCTGCAGCAAACCCATTGTACAGATGAGGCTGTTCATACATGAAAGTTAATACATTATGAAAGCCATAATTAAGAAAAGGGCATGTACAAGTACTTTGCTTATTTAATTGCTAACGAAATGAAAGTGCTTGGAAAAAGTGTAAACTTTACAATTGGCGCAAAGCCTTTAGTAAATATGAGTTACGGGTGATCTCTTTGTTTCATTCAGGAAATTCTATCAGATGAGAACTTATGCCTGGCTTCCATTCCCACAACTCCACTGACCTAGCTCTCACAAAGTCAGTCGATGTCATCTTTGTTGCTAAATCCATTGTGTGCAGTTCAGTTTTTATCTTAGTGGCTCCGTCTGAAGCCCCAGACGCTGCTGATCATGCCCTCTTTCTTGAAGCTCTCCTCCCTTGGCTTCTGTGACACCATGTTCTCCTAGTGTTGATTTCTCTATGTTTGCTTCTTTGTTCTTTTCTGTTGCCAGCTACTCCTTACATATTGGTGGTCTATGGTTCTCTCTTCTCACCCCCACTTTCTTCAATGAGTAAGAACATCCAACTAACGTGCTCTTTTTCATTCCTGGAATCTGAGTCTAAGAGCCCTTGCCTCTCTCCTGAGCTCCAGACCTACTAAATAGCTCCATATGGATGTCTCACATCCACCTCAAATTCAGATGTCCAAACATGAACTCCTGGCTCTTTCTCTAATAGTCACTCTTTTTTTTTTTTAAATAGAGACAAAGGTCTCGCTATGTTGCCCAGGCTGGATTCAAACTCCTGATCCTCCCGCCTCAGCCTCCTGAATACTGGTACTGGGACCACTGGTGTGCACCCCTGTGCCTGGCTTAGTCACTGTTTTGGATGAATGACACTCCTGTCAACTCACTTGCGTAGGTCATTAAGGGGAACTGTTCTAGATTCCTTCTTCAGCTCTCTTTCACCCCCAAGTCCAGTGATTTATGAAGTTGTCTCCATTTTACTTTGCCAAAGTTTCTGGAATTTTCCTCTTTCACGCCATCCCTTCTGCCACTACTGTAGTCAAGAACCTTATCATTTTCGAGCCTTCAGTATTGAGGCAGCCACCAGACTGTCCTCCCTACCTAGTCTTGCTCTGCCTCAGTCCCTTTATCACACATCTCCAGTACGATCTACGCATTCACGGTACAAAGCCGATCACTCCACTTCCTTGGTGGAAATCCTTCAATGCCTCCCCAGCGCCGTCAGGAGGGTGCAAACGCTGCAGTGTGGTGTGCAGCACCCTTGAGAACTGGCCCTGATTAGCTTCCTGGTGTCATTTATTATCACCTCTCTTTTTACACTCCCAACCTCTATTTTTTGTACTCTGGCAATACTAAAATATTTCTAGTTCACAGAATATACCACGTTCTTACTTGCATGCTCCTGGACATGCTCTCTGGCTTCCTCATGTCTTCTTTTTCCAATTCTTCACCTGGCTGCTAGCAGCATAGGTGTCCTTTAGGAATCAGCACAGGCGTCCCTCTTCTGGGAAGCCTCCCCACACCAGTCTGCTTTGGGCCACTACACCTCTGTGACAACAAAGTCCTTATTTTATAGCCACCTGTTTGACTGTCTTTCCTACTCACCATAAGATCCTTGAGGAAGAAACTGTCATATTGGTTCTTGTAAGCTCCCACCTTTCATGGGCCTGTTACTTCATATATGCTCACTGAATAGTGCATAAATGAGACAGCTAGTTAAGATGGTAAATAAGTTTAGTGATTTCTTTTAGAGAAAAACATTAATGGTATTTACAAATTTGAGGTCATATTTTGATCGGGAATATGGATACTTTGATTGTAGTAGGAACACATATTTTGCTTTTTTGTTTGTTTGTTTACTTAATCACCGTTTGTTGAGATGAAATGATCTGGATATTGGTGGCAAACAAACTTGTCTTCAAACACCAGCCAATCTCTTCTAGCTGTTTGCTCTTGGATAAATTACACTTTAGAAATTCACTTTCCTCATCTGTAAATTAGGACTGAATTCACCTTCAAAGTATGTTGTGAAGGTTAAATAAGAAACCTATAAAAAGTATCAGGGGCCAGCCACAGTGGCTCATGCCTGTAATCCCAGCACTTAGGGAGGCCAAGGCAGGATACTAGCTTGAGGCTAGGAGTTTGAGACCAGCCTGAGCAACACAGGGAGATCTCCTCTCTACGAAAAATAAAAAATGAAAAATAAATTAGTCGTGTGTGGTGGCACATGCCTGTAATCCCAGCTACTCGGTAGCCCCAGCTACTTGGGAGACTGAGGCGGGAGGAATTGCTTGAGCCCAGGAGTTCAAGGTTACAGTGAGCTATGATGACACCACTGCACTCTAGTCTGGAAGACAGAATGAGACCCTCTCAAAGAAAACAAAAAAGAAAAAAGAAAAAAGAAAAGTATCTGGATATAGTAAGTGTTCAGTAAATATTGATTAACTTTGTCTTCTTGGAGTAGCTTATTAACTTAATAGGTTAATAGATTGTGTCAATTTTAAATGAGGGAAACACATCATTTGGCCGTTGGATAATATGGCTTATAGAATCTAAGTATCTAACAGTTGGTTAATTCTTCAATTATGGTAACTTTATAAGTTGTGGGATAAACTCATATTATAGTAATTAATATTATGTAAATTATCTTTTTAGTATCATAATATAGAAGAATTATCTATAATTTTCTTGATTATCTATTATAATAACTAGTCTATTATATTGACTAGCACATTAATAAAAGTAGCCTAATTTCATTCTCTTCTTGAAAGAATTTTTAAGTACACTAAATAATGTGTAAGTGTGCAGAGTTAAAATAAGTCCAAATGATAATCCATATATTGAAAATGACTATGTGGAAAGTCCTACAGTTTATAATTTATTTCTTTGCTGCTACAAATGGCATAAAGCACTGCTCATAATTCTGGAAAGTAAATCATATTAATGTGGGAAACCGGATTAAATGAGAGACTATAATTCAGATGTTACTAAAATAAGTTTTCAGATAAATAAGCTAAATCTGGGCAGTAAATTGGACAATTTGACATTTTTTAAGTGTTCTACAAACATTTGAGATGGCTTTTTAAAGTTTTCCTAAAGTCAGCTCTGTCTTTTCTAGGGTAAATAATTGCTTGACTTGAAAGTCTTGGCAAAAGAAATGAGGCTCCTGTTCCCAATCCTCCTCACTTTATGAGTTCTTTCACCCACAGATCTCTAGCAGGTTAAACTGGCTACACATTGGCTTCTTTTCACAAGATAGGACTAATTACTTTAAATTGCTCTGGTTTATTAAGTGAAATCCAAAGTAGCTTCTGTGCCTACCTGACATTTAGTTAATGAGCACAGTGGTACCTCCAGGAGATTAATGGAACTTTGATAAAAGAGTAGTTTAATTGGTGAAATAGCATATCTGGATTTCATTGGGAAAAGGGTGAGATAATCCATATATTTGAATGCAATTTAATGTAATTACATTGTAATTTCGGTTATTGCCAAAAGATGGTTTGTCATTTGAAATGAGAACTGAAGGTTAACTAATATATATAATTGAAATCGATCAACAAATATTAATGTGTACCTACTATGTTCAAGGCTCTGGAGTAAGTATTATGACAAATACGAAGAAACATAAGACATATTAATAGTATCTATTCTTGTGTTACATACAGCACAGTAAACAAATTAATTGGGAAATGTATATGGATACATGACACCATCCTGGACACTTCCATATATTTTGACTTTATATTTTAGTAATCAAGTTTGCACTGATATCTATGTGTAGGACATTGTATTCACCAGGAAGTATTAAATATGATTTATTCTTTCACTGAAAGTTTGTTTGGGGATACAGGGCATTGAGGTAAAAAGAAATAAGTAAAAGGCAAGCATTTGATAAGGTTAAATATTAATCAACCTTTATATTAGTGTAACACTTCTAAAAAATGCTTTCCTAAGTGCTTTATATTGAAATTATTCTTCTTAGTTGTACTTTACCCTTAAGCTATAAATCTACCCCCCTTTTTTCAGGCACTGTGGCTCAGATCACCTAAAAGTCAAGTCTACTTTATTCTTTTCTTTCTTTCTTTCTTTCTTTCTTTCTTTCTTTCTTTCTTTCTTTCTTTCTTTCTTTCTTTCTTTCTTTCTTTCTTTCGTCTCCCTCTGTTGCCCAGACTGGAGTGCAGGAGGAAGCTTATAGCTCACTACAGCCTCCAACTCCTGGCCTCAAGCAATCCTCCAGCCTCAGCCTCCCAAAGTGCTGGGATTACAGACGTGAGCCACTGCACCCAGCCTCTACTTTATTCTTGTGTCCCCACCACTTCACCTTTCCCTCACCTCTCAATCCACTCTAATGCAATTTTGTTCCTTCATCCAACACTTTTGAAGCTTTTCTTCCATTAGCCAAATGTAATGACCCCTTTCAGTTCTCTTACTATTAGATCTTTGTCATGGTTGATACCGGAAACTATTCTCTCCTTCTCTGGCTTCTCTAGTACCATTTTCTGCTGCTTCTCTTTCCTGAGAAGTGGAAGAAATGACCTGGTGCGGTGCTCTCTAGAGTGGCAGTTGTGCCCCTGGCAGCCCTGGGATAACGAGATGACTTTCCATGGTACATGGATGCACACAGAGGTGGGGAAGCTGCCAAGGGAAACCGAGAAGGACAGAGGGAAGGAGGGCAGGAGTTATGGGGTGAGGATTTTAGGAAAGTAAGAATGGGGAGGGGAAAGGGTGGCGGTCTCTCTGTTTGACCTTTAGTGGTGGGTCCTTCTGCATATTCTCAAACATCAGCCCCAGATTCCCTCCTCTCTGGCTGCTCTGAGAATCTGCATGCTGAGCAGCCCAAGGTCCAGAGCTTGAGGAGGGCCCAGGCTATCCAAAGGCTTGATACTGGGAGTTTGGCATTAAGTGCTTAGAGAAGACCAGGAATCTGTAGCCTTAGGGTTCAATGCAGAAGCCACCAAAAGAAAGAATGGAGCAGCTCTGGAGCCAGACAGGCTGGGGTTTAAACCGAGTTCTTACTCTTACTAAGCTATGAAACTAGAGGAAATTTGCTCATGCCACAAGCAGGGAGTCTTTTCTGCTTCTTCTCCCTTCCCCTGAACCTCCCCCCACACATCAGCAGGTCCAGTCGACTCTATCCTCAAATAAACCCCCTTCTCTGTCTCCACCATTGCCCTTCTCACCCCGGCCACTGTCCCGTCTTGCTGAGCCAGTAGACGAGCTTTGAACTTTGTGTCTTCTTTCTCTTTTTGTCCCTTATACTCTATTCTTCACACCGCATCTGGAGGGATACTTTCAAAATGAAATCAGATTATGTCACTGTCCTAATTAAAACCCTCCAAATGTTTTCCACTGCAGAGAAACAATTCCGAACTCCTCATCATAGCCACAGGGCCTTATGCGACTGCAAAGCTTACCATTGCTCAGCAGATTCCAGCCATGTGTTCTTTGTTTCCTGAACATGGCAAGCTTGTTTTTGTCTTACGGGCTTTGCAGTAGCTGTTTCTTATGCCTGGAGTGCTCCTTCCCATCTTTGCGGGCTGATCGCTGCTCCAGATGTCCTGGACAGAACTTCTTCGACCGACCACTGCTCCTCTTCATAGCTTACTACTCACTGCCTCCTAGCTTATCACTACTGGAAATTATCTTGTTTGTTCTCCTGGCCCGGCCCCCCGCCATCACTAGGAGACAAAGGACCATGTTTGTCATCCCAATGCCTAGCATGGCGCCTGGCACATAGGATGCAGTCAACAAATATTTGTTGAATGTTGATTAAATGAAGTCACCACATCTCTTTGAGCACTAGTTTCCATTGAGAGAGAATTAAATGAGACTTTGTATATATGATATATATTATATAATCTCATTTAATGTCTAATATATAATCTCATTTCTGATATCTATATGTAATATATAAAATCTCATTTTATATGATATTTATATGTATACAATTATATACATATATATCCCCCATACATATGTTTTTTACATATGTGTATATAACTTGGCAAAGTGCCTGGCCCATAAATGGTATACAATAAATGCTGGCTGTTATATTTTCTGTGTATAGTATATGGTAAACTCAGGATCCTGGGAGCAAGTTCTGAAACTGACATTCATTCTGCCAGTGATACTTATTGGAAACCTTGTAATTTTTTGAGAAATTTCATCTGAAGAATTTGCTGAAAACAGTTTCAAAATTATGAAGAGGCCACTTGATGAAAGGTCTTAGTAAATATTTTCTCAAACCAGATGGCAGTGATTCAGGGCAAGGAAATCTTGGTAAATCACTTTTCTGGGTTTTACCAGAACCTGGCCCATTCAGAATGATTCAAGAATTCGCTTCAGAAGCCTACTGGGAAAAATAAAATTTGTTGAACAAATGTCTACATCAATTTGATTAGGAATTAATTCTCAGTATCCATCCTTTCTTGGGAAGGCCATTAAATATCTTTTGGATATTTAGCTCATCTTTCTCTTGAACTGAGGAATATTGAGCTAAATATCCATTTTCAATTGACTGGTAAGAAAGAAAAAAAACCAATTCTTTTCTTCTTAATTTCTGCTTGTTTTCAGGTATGCACTTTTGTAAAGCAAAAGATTGTTATTTTGTTATTTTTTTTACTGAGTAGCATTAGTTTGTTTTCATGGTATTTGATTTCAAAGTTATTTTCTATTTATTATATAATAGTGATATAGCACTTACTGTAAATATATAGTATGATTTTAAATGTATTTAAATTAAAAAATCATTTTGGTTAAAGAAAAGTATTGAATAAATGATGATGATGTATAGATATGGCAGAGTCATGAGAGTGGTTCAAATCCTTACTTGCAGTTAGTTACTACTTACTCCAATTCATTCTCTCCTCCCCATTCCTACTGCCTGAGGTCAGGCCCATTCTTATGAATTGAGGATAAATGTACTATTTTATAAAAGTGCTGTTTCTCATCAAGTTTTTTTAAAAAATGAGGCCTGTAAATGTTTAATAAGAAATTATCAGGGCTGCGTGCAGTGGCTCACACCTGTAATCCCAGTGCTTTGGGAGACTAAGGTGGGAGGATCTCTGGAGGCCAGGAGTTCACAACCAGCCTGGGCAAGATGGCTAGATCCTGTTTCTACAAAAAGTAAAAATAAACAAATTAGCCAGGCATGGTGGTGTGTGCCTGTAATCCCACTACTCAGGAGGCTGAGGCAGGAGGACCATTTGAGGCCAGGAGTTTGAGGCTGCATTGAACAGTGATTGTGCTCCTGCTCTCCAGCCTGGGCAACAGAGCAAGACTCTTGTCTCTTAAAAAAAAATACAAAAACATTATCAGATAACTGTTTGTCCTGTACATAGCTCCAAATCTCTTTGAAGGTGGATCTGTAAAAGTTTTACTTTTGCATTGAGTATCAGGAAAATATTCTCTTCTTAAGAATGTGTTTCTTTGGGCCGGGCGCGGTGGCTCACGCCTGTAATCCTAGCACTCTGGGAGGCCGAGGTGGGTGGATAGCTCAAGGTCAGGAGTTCGAAACCAGCCTGACCAAGAGCGAGACCCCGTCTCTACTAAAAATAGAAAGAAATTAATT
>CAUYPO010050744.1:0-52095 GCA_963574435.1 Cheirogaleus major | reverse complement strand
AAAGAACTGAATGACAGGACACCCAGCCGGTGTCTGCCATAGAGCTGCTTGGTGTCAGAAGTGCTGTGCTGAGCAGAGTGTGCGATTAGGAGAAATGTTTTGGTTTCTTCCTGTCCTTAGTCGTGTGGAACCAAGAAGCTCAAGCATGAAGGTCGGTGCAGGAGGAGCAGAAGCAGGCCCACAGTGAGGGACACGGCGGCTGGAGGGTCCGGGATTTTGCTCTGGTCAGCCCTGGGGTCAGCGAGATCAGGGAGAGACTGAGTAAGTGTAGCTACGAGCAGAGGCCTTTGGTGGCCCCCATCTGCACCCTGCCCCAGGGAAGACACTCTCCACCCCTTCATCTCCTGTGTCCTGTGCCCGACGACCTTCTCCAGCAGCTGGAGGGACCCTCCCCAAAGGAGGCACAGGGTGGCTGGGAAAATAGCCCGGCTTCCTGCCCCTTGGGGGGACAATTCCGGGGCTGCTCCAAACAGTCTCTCAGAGGGTCCCCATGGGACTCACAACAGTAACCCACACATGAACCCCCCTTTTCTGACTGTCCTCCCTTCCCTGTTCCCTCCTGTGCTTCCTGGGACCACCTCCCAAACAGGCCACTCACACCCACGGCTCAGGGCCGGCTCCATGGGGATCCCAGATGTTGAGCGGACAAATGACCAAGCAAAGAACGGCTGTGATGAACTGCAGAGCTATGCGGGATCGCTGGGGGGAATGAACAACCTGAGCGTTGTCACTCTGTTAGAAGGCCACCTTCTCAAACCCTTCGGAGTATGAGAAATAAAATAAAAGTTCTACCTAGTAACTTCCTTCTTGTTGCTAACCGTGTTTGTTTGCTCGGGCTGCTATAACAAAGTACCACAGGCTGGGGGGCTTCAACAGCGGGAATTTATTTCCTCACAGTTCTGGAGGCTGGGAGTACGGGATCAAGGTGTTGGCAGAACCGGTTTCTCCCGAGGCCTCTCTCCCCGGCTTGCCGACGGCCGCCTTCTCGCTGCGTTCTCACGTGGTCTCCCTGTGTGTGCATCTGTGTCCAAATTTCCTCTTATAAGGACACCAGTCCTATTGGACTAGGATCCACTACTACGACCTCTTTTTAACTTAATTATCTCTTTAAAGACCCTATTTCCAAACACAGTCACATTCTGAGCTTCTGGTCATTAGGACTTCGTCATGTGAATTTGGGGGGCACAATTCAGCCCAAACACTAACCTTGAATCTTTTATCAAAAACAGGTTGGTTATTCATTTGGCTCAGTGGCCAACCCAATGGAGAAAGAGCCACACGTACCAGCCTGTGGACAAGAGGGGGCCTCCAGGACGGACCCTCTCTCCCCAAGCATTTCCTTCCCAGCCTCAAACGCCAAGGACACTGCGGCCATCTGTTGCTCAGAGCTGACTGAGAGCTTAACCCCCACTGGGGTTTTAAATTTAAATCCCCTTGCAGAATATTAATCCCGCCTGCCTCTTTCCTATTCCGGATCCCAACGGAGTTGGCAGTAATTGAGACCCAGCCATTTAGTCGTCTCAAGCGTGAGCTTGGGTTCCCAAGGTGTAGACGATTTGGAGTGGTTTTCATTTGTTTTAACGTCTTCCAACTCCAGAGCATTTCCCCTGAGCACGGGAGGGGCCTGAACCCTTTCCAGTCCACCTGTGCCCCGCCTGACACAAAGCCCTGTTTGTGTCCCTGTGGCTGCGGGGAAATGGCTGCCCCGCGCCCACTCATCCAATGACAGGCCACAAAAGCACAAAGACGAGGTGAGGATCAAAACAGGCCAGGCCAAGGCGCTGCCAAGCCAAACACAGAGAGAGCGGGGTGCGACCCAGCAGAGAAACCAGATTCCCCTGGAAATCGCCGCTCCCCGCCACGTCTGGAAGGCCGCGCCAATAAAGCGACTCCGGAAGGCCTGAAGGCCCCCCGCGGCCCTCGTCTTGATGGAGATGCCAATAAAAATCTCAGAACATCCAGCCTGCAGGCCCCGTAGGCACTGCCCCGGGGCTGTAAATCGGGATACGACCAGCTTGGGAGCGGAGGGAAGAGGCCTGCTCCCCAGAAAGCCCATCAGCCCGCAGGCCCGACGGTAACGGAGACGCCATTAGGGAAGGGAGGCCTAGGCCCGCCTGGCCGGGCCCTGCTCCAAAACCAGGCCCAGAGCTGTTAAATCCATGGGAACCTCAGGAAAAGTAACGACCGCCCAGCAACTGCAGCTTCCCTAAAGAAGCCTGGGAGGAACCCGGCCTCAGGAAGCAACGGCAGACCCTGTGGTTGTAAACTCAACTCAGAGAGCACCTTGGGGACGCAACTGTGCTCAGCGGCAGAGGAGGATGGAGTGTGTGTGTGTGCATGTGTGTATGCATGCAGGGCTGTGTGCACATCTGAATAATCCGTAGGCACTGGACATACCAGTCGTATGTGTTTGCATGTACACATTTGTGTCTATGCACGTGGTGGGGGGGTGTGCACGGAGGCACGTGCACAAGTGTGTATTTGTGTGTACGTAGGGTTCCCAGATTCAGCAAATAAAAATATAAGATGCCCGGATAAATTTGAATTTAGACAAAAAATAAGTACTTTCTAAACATAAGTATTCCCAAATACTGCATGGGACATTCTTGTGCTAAAAAGTATTCATTGTTTATCTGAAATTCAAATGTAAGTGGATGTCCTGTATTTTACTTGGCAACCCTATGTGTGCATGAGCATCCAAATTCAGAGTGGCACATGACGTTTTTGATTACAGAGGGTCTTTAAGAAGGAAGCAAAAAAAAAAAAATACATATATATATATATATCCCACACACACACACACATTTTGCCTCCTCACGCACATAAATATAAAATGTCACTATAATAGTCCTCACAAGTTCTCCTGACAGGTGATTAGTCACTCTTCGTAAGAGGAAAACTGTTTGCCTTGCATGGCACAGTTGTAACCTAAATGCATTTAATTTGCAAACTCGTCCGTGAGGGTTTGCAGAGAGACAGTGTTAATAACACACGTAAGTGGTGCGGTTACACCGCCTGCCAGTTCACCCAGGGCTCAGGTCAGAGACTGGATCCCAACCCCCTACCACCTGCCCAGACACACCCTGGGGGGAGCACTGGCCGTCCAGGCTTCTCTGGGCTTACAGACACACGTTTCCCCCACCCTATGACTCTCAAAGTTAAGGCAACTCCTTCATCTGGGGGCTTCCCACAGACACAGAATCTGTCTGGAGGCGTAAAAGGAACTGGTTTGAACCTTCTGGACTCCAGAACTGAACATTCAACACGAAGACTTTTTTCCCCTTTGAAAACCTGTACACTCCCAAACACCGAGCGTCTCCCAAGGATGACATATCTGCTGGCATCTCTACATCCCTACTCAATGTGGCAAACATTTCCTGGGCCCCCCTCAGCCTGGTCCTGGGTGTGGACGAGAAGGACAGGAGTTCAGGAGACGGGGGCAGGGGGGCTCAAGCATGGTGGGTAAGCAGTCAACCCAGACTGGGCCCCAGAAATACTCTAGTTGGGGGTCAAACTGGCAGCCTGGTGGCCAAGTCTGGAAAATTTGAAATGTCTGGATTTGAATACTTGCAGGCAGGGCATGCACCCTCCATGTTCACCCCTGCCCTTTACCCCCATGACCTGAGGATCAGCTGTTGATCATCTATATGCCACCTGCCTGCTCCTGCATAGGACAGATACCCTCCGTGAGGACATGGAGCCCCAGACAGAAGGAGGCTCCAGCAAGGCAACGCTGGAACCCAGGTCTCCCAACTCCCAGGCCAGAGCAGGACTCTGTTTTCCTTTCAACTCTGCAGACCCTAAGCCATGGAAGATTGAGTCCTACTAGCTTAGGGCACAGAGGTGGGACATGATCTACCTGGCCATGTCACCTTGGAAGCCTCCTCAACAGGTCAGCAGATATGACACTGCTCTAGGATCTCATCAGGTGGATATCAAAGGGTTACCCTGACCCACTTCTGTTTACAGATCTTTACCCAGTTCCTTCATTTAAATTCACTGCTTGGAATCCCAAGCATCTGCCGAAAAACCACCAAGAACCCCTTTGTTCATATGGGGGTGTTTTTTGATATATAGGGATCTCATGAGAGCCCACTGTTAAATTTTCAGGAGTTTGAAATTCTTAAGCGCAATAAATATTAAATGTATAAACTTATCACTTCCTAATTATTTCACTACATTTTACTGTTACCTATGCTCTCGAAGTTACGTACACGTATTGCATCTGTGTGGTAGTGACATTACATAATGGTGCTAGTGCATGTCTCTTCCCTACTCCACGTTGAACAATGTCACTCCCATGGGTAGCTTGAAATTCATCACTGTGGGAGTGTTTACACCATGGAAATTGGCAAGGGCTACAAATGAAACCTTGATTTATTGTTTTGTTGATTATCTAGACTTCAGAAAGTGATGGAGAACATGTTAATTGTTAGAAGATAGTTTTCAAAAAAGGATAAAATCATGAATCTCATGCAGATACAAAATGAATACAAGTCAAATATTTTACCTAACTCATTAATTAACGAGGACTCCAGTAAGGAGTTACAACTGGGTCAAATGAGGATTTGTCTTACAGAGATTTATGTTTTCTACCTAACAAAATTCATTTGCATAGTCCTGAACAGGAATCATTTGCATAGCCACAGACACAAAAGCTTTGCATTACTATCAATTTTCTATAAGTTAATTTTTCTGCGGAACTGCAAAACACAAATACAGACAAAGGCGCATACCTTTATAAAATGAGATAATCCCTGGAGGACCCAGAGATCCATTAAAAGAATATTCAATAATCTTTTACCCTTTTCAAAATCTTTCACGGTTGTTCCTGAAAAAATTAAATTTAAAAATGTGTTACATCCGTAGACATTACATTGTGAACAACCCCCCAAAATTGAGAAAATGCTGTTTCAGAATTTGATGACTATTATCCAATTCAGTAAATAACTGACTGAGATCATTGATGGGGTGAAGTTCTGACAGACATTCTTGTTGTTTTGTTCTTCTCTTTTACTCATTAGGATAAATGAAAATACCAACCAACACACATGGCACTACGCTCCTTCATCAATGATGAGAGCCACTTCTTTGCTGAATTTAACAGAACCAAACATTTATCTGTCAAACGGCTGTTGAAATGCAACCACAGGTTAGCTATAAATGCAAGAATTCAGCAAAAATCAACAAAATCATTCCATGAGAATGAATAGGCTAACATGGAGTTTGCAATAAAGAATATTATGTATGTTTTTATTTATAAATTGTGTGCTACACATCGTTCATATCAGTAAAACATATAATAAGCCACATATACGTATTCATACATTTTTTTCCTAGAGAGCCAATTGTTAAAAACTTACCAGCACACCACTGCTGGAGAGCTTCCAGACTCTCATCTGGGCTACAGGATTTCCTTTTTGTAATTTTAATCTACAGGAGTGAGAACAATTTATATCAGAAGCCAGCAAACACACACACACACACCTGAAACAATCATGAGACGGTCTTTTCCCCTTCAACTCTGGATGCATTCTGATCTAGCCTAGCCTAGTCTATTCTGTCCACTCCTTTCTTTAAAACAGCCACTACTTTATCATGATCTGCCACTGACCTCAGGAAGATCCCCACCTGCAGTCTGAAAAACTCTCACCTAAACTCAGCTCCAGCCCTCCCTCCCAATCCTCTTCTTGTTCCCACACCACACTCACTCCCACTTGAATTTTAGGGTCCATCTTAGATGCCTCCTCCCCATCAGTGTGCTTGCTGACCCCCATGGCTGGCTCTCTCTCCCAGTATTTTTCGCACTGATACAATTTTATGTTCCTTTGTTTCTGGCCCTCCTGACTTAAACTAGGCAAAGATGGGAGCAACCTTGTACCCATCTCTGTAGCTTCAGCACTTGGCACAGTGTCTGCAACAGAGAAGGCACCCAAAATGTCTACAGAATGAGCAGATGGATGAACAATTGAATGAATGAAAATGACAATGCACTACCTCTAATAGAAAGGCATTCTTCAGTAGAATGATCACTTATGCCTCTGGTCTGCACCCCCGGTCCATGGACTGGTAGTGGTCTGTAGCCTGTTAGGAACTGGGCCACACAGCAGGAGGTGAGTGGTGGGCAAGTGAGTGAAGCTTCATCTGTATTTACAGCCGCTCCCCATCGCTCGCATCACCGCCTGAGCTCCGCCTCCTGCCGGATCAGCAGCGGCACCATTTTCTCATAGGAGCGGGACCCTACTGTAAACTGCACATGTGAGGGATCTAGGTCACATTGGCATTTGGGGCCAGACAACCCTTTGTCGTGGGAGGGCCGTCCCGTGCATTGTGGGGTGTTCAGCAGCAGCCCTGGCCTCTGCCCACAAGAGATTAGCAGCGTCCTTCCAGTAGTGACAGCCAAAAATGTCCCCTGCGGGGGGGCAAGACTCCCACCCCCACCCCCACCCCCGTTTGAGAGCACTGCTTTTGATTGGATGAATGTGGTTTTTGTCCCTGGGGAGGACTTTTCTTTAGTGGGATTTTGTGTGTTTGTCTATTTTACCTTTTTAGAGAAAGGATGAGACATTTGTAAGTTATAGTTATTATTCTTACCTCCTGACTAACGACTCATAAAACACCAAAAAAAAAGATTCATTTATTGTTTATGTCACTTGAGGCCAACTGAGGCCAAGATGACGGACCAAAGGGCAGGAGGGAGAGGGACAGGACACAGGGAGGGGGCAGGGAGAAAAGGAACGGCCACGTATTGAGACCCGCCGGCTGCCAGGACCCCGGCACACATCGTCTCCCTTACCTCTCACGAGAATCCCGCCAGGGAAGGGTTGGATGAAGAAGCCAGATGAGCGAGGTCAAGTGGCAGGCGAGTGGCCGAGTTGGGTCCTGACTCTTGCTGGAGACCCACGTCCCCTTACCTGGAAGAGGAGAGAGGAGGAGAGCGTCAGTCCCAGGAGATGGAAGGACTTGGACTCAGCTAGTCCAACCTCCCCAAGCTCAGAGCAGTGTGATGTGACTCTCTCGAGGCCATCAGCTGATTGTGACTAGAATCCAGCCTGTCACCGAGCTGAGAGCAAAGAGGTACGCCCGGCGAATGTTAGCAAAGAGGGCCAAGGCGGGCTTTACCCCAGACGGGCTCTAAGCCCTCTGCACTACCCACAGCTCAATCAGCCCCTCTCTGCATTTGTGCACAGATGGGGTGGCCAAAGGGTGCTAAGAGAGACTTAGCTAGGGATGTGATCAGATGTCAAAGACAGGGCTTGGCATGAGTTCATCTGAGACCCCTGGATCCCTCATCTTCTATGTCCCTCTCCTTCCGACTTAGCAACCCACTGCTCCATTGCAGGCAGAAGGTAACGTCTCGTGGATCAGCCCCTTGCACCTGGAAAACCAGAGATCACACGCAGGTCACCCCTCAGAGCAGAAAAGCCCATCTAAGTATTTTTAGCCCTGCTCAGGTACGAAAGTCCAGCTCCCAGAACAAGTACTACATTTGTTTGTTTTGTAAAACAGGATGGAAGGATTCAAGGCTACTTCCGGACCGACCATCCCCGCATCAGAGCCAGCAGATTCTCGGCCCATCACCACCCTCGCCCTCTGCAGAGACGCTCGGGACTACAGAGGGTCATCAGTTCCAGGGGACACTCTGCCTGTGTGGCTGTTTGTCTTTCTCCAGGCTTCTCTGCATGCCAGATGCCCAGGCTCACATCTGCTCCAGGTGAGCTTAGTAAATATTGGCTAAAAGGAAGTTGCTGGCAACTTCGAGAAAAAATGAGCCCTCCCTCTTTCTGTGACAGAAGGACTTTGCAGCAGTGACTCAGAGCCACCTTCTATTCTCCCGAGCCAGAAAGGCAGTAAGCGGGTTTCAGGTAATAACCCGGCTAATTGGTGCAGAGTTCGCTCTCCTTTCCTTTTCCCAGGGGACAGATACTCAAGTTAGAGAAACAGAAGAATGAACCCAGCTGAACCAAGAAAGGCAGTCCTTGGCATGATGTGGGGAGGGTGGCACAATAGGACTCACCTGGGAAAGGGGACAGTCTTTGTGAGTCACTCCTTGGCCGGAAGGATCTGTCAAACTGGGCAGGCCCAGGAAACTCAGCAAGGCCAGAGTGGTCAGGCCCCCCAGACTCTGCAGACTGCCCAGTAGGGGGCGCTGTCACCCCCACATTGGCAGACCTCAAACACCTGCTGCTCCCAGTGGGGCCCCTTCCCCAGGAGTGGAGGCCAATCTCCAGCCCTGCAGCAGGCTCAGGCCACCCAGGCCAGGCCTGTCTGGCAGAGCCTGGTGACCTCCCGCATCCTGAGGGACGACAGACAGCAGCGATCCTCATTACAGCTGCTGTGTACCGAGCACCCGCTACGTGCCAGGCGCTTTACAGTGTGATCTCGCCAAGACTCCACAGGAGCCCTCTGGCTTAGGTATAATTACTCCTATTTTGCAGATGTGAAAGGCAGGCTCAAAAGCCACACAGACCATCAGCCGCGGAGCATACGTGTTCTCTAGGTCCCGGGCCTTTCCAATTCCAAAGTTCAGGCTCCTTCCACTGTGCCGCACAGCGTCAGATCCTGTCGTTCCAAGGACTGCCTGTCCCCTGGGATCCAGCGTTTCCTTGGCTAGCTAGTGCAGCTAACCTGCCATCAGCAGCACCCCCAGTGGCCCCGGTGGGAAGGGACCTGGTTCTTAGTGGCAGCCTGACAGTCACCCTCTCTGACTGAGCTTCAAATCCCTAATCTGGAAAAATCATCCCCAAGGATGTTGGGAGGCCAAGCACAGAAGAGAGCCCTTTGGCTCGCTGGGGGGAGTCTGGTCGGCCTCCCGGAGGGGGCGATGCCCCACCTTGGACCCCAGGACCCAGCAGGGTCTGGCGTGGAGAAGGTGCTCGGCCAGTTCTTGTGCGAGCGCTGGCCCAACGGCTCCAGTCTGAAGATGAGGTCCTCACGGGCAGGGTCCTGCTACCCACAGAGCCCAACAGAGCACCAGGCATTCAGTAGGCGCTGCTTTCCCCTCACCTGTTCCCGGGATCATTTGGTAACGTCTGGACACATTTTTGTCGTCACAACTGGGAGGGAAGGTGCTACTGGCATCTAGTGGGTAGAGGCCAGGGACGCTGCTGAACATTCTGCAATGCACAGCACAGTCCCCATGTGACGAAGAGCTGCCTGGCCCCAAACGTCCAGCGTGGTGCCGCTCTAGGCAACCCCTCTGAGGCCCAGAGTGGGCGATGCCAGACCTGGTCGTGTTGAAGCACACATACGGCCCAGATCTGAGCGTCCCTCCTTGAGTCCCGGTGTGATCTGGACAACAGCGATTGCAAAGCCAGTAGCTACCATCCGAGGAGACGTGCCCAGGGGCCTGGCTCTGGGCGTGCATGATCTCACGACAAGCGTAGAGGTGGGCACTATTGTATACCAAAGCACGGAGGGTCAGGCGCCTGCCCAAAGTCACTCGGCCATAGCAAACAGAGCCAGGGTTTGAGCCTGGCCTGCGGGGATCCAAAGCCACATTCTTTCCATGACTTGGCCCAGGTCCTGCAGAGTCCCCATCAAAAACACGTGCAGCCTTGCTTTCCAAAACAAACAGACGTATCCTTCCAGATCTCCTTCACGATGGCTTTCACGGCATATCATGGCATTCCTGATAATCTGGGGCTTTCCAGTTCTTCTCAGGCCAGCCAGCCTCACGCAAGCTCACTGGCCTCTCGGGGCCTTGATTTCCCCGCTTGCAAATAGAGAATTTAAGGCCTGGGCGGGCAGCGCTGCTACTATGGAATAAGACCCTGATTCTGGTGCCGGTTGGGGGCGGCCAGGCAGGTTTTTTCCATAGCCGGGGTCAAGGAGGCTTCGCATACTTGGGCTGGCGGCTCAGCACCCGCCCCCACGTGAGCTCCTGAACAAAGAGGCCTCAGAGCACCTCCCCTCGCTCCACTCGCCTCCACGGCTGCCCCCAGCGGCTCAATGGAGCGCTTGTGGCCTCCAAAGGAGCAGAGCAGCCAGCCTGGGCTCCACACGCATTGTGCATTGTCTGGGGCCCAGCGCAGGGCCAGGGGTCCCCTGATCAAGGTCGCGCCTGGGCGGGGGTGCGCGCAGGACATGACACCATGCATTTGTCCCAGCACTAGGATCACAGGGGCTTAAAAAACAAAGGCTTCCGGGCACCCCTCTGCCCCAGATACAGGCACCCTCACCGCTCTCAGCTCAGCTCAGGCAAAACCCCACATTCCTGAACAGAGCCCTGAACTGAAATGACCCAGGGACGCAAGGCGGAATGAACCCCAGCTGAAGCCAAATGTTCGCTCTTCACTGAACTGGAACAACACTTGTGCGTCTTCCAAAATCCTTCACTCGGAACATTTGTGCGTTTGTTTATTCATCTAATGAATACTTGCTGGCCGCTGGCCTGTGGGCCAGGCACAGTTTGAGGCACTAGGGCCGCTGGGGTACGGCGTGAGTTCTGCCCCAAGGAGCCACAGACGCGGCAGAAACAGATATGATGGCACAGTCAGGAGAGGGCGGCCGCCCGGCATTCCCAGGGCGAGCACAGCGCCTGGTGCTCGCGGGGGCTCAGTCTCTTTGGTGGAGGAAGGAAGATGGCGGGAAGGACACAGGGAGGGAGCGAGGGGGACCCTAGCAGAAGCATGGCCGAGTGTTGCAGGAACAGAGAGGTGAGGCCTGCTCATTCTCCTGGCAATCTGAACCTGAAGGAAACCTGAATTTCACCTACCTGACCTGCAGGTTTTCAAACTGAAGGAAATGTAAGTAATACAAGAATAATGAGAGGTCCAGTTGAGTTTTCAAAGGTGCAGAAGGCATCCTGAGCCAAGTGCCAGGTTGTTCATTAATTTATCCATTCATTCATCCACCATTCCTTCATCCAGCCAACATGTGTGGAGCACCCGCCCCGAGCCAGAGTCTGTGGGGTCTTCCCCACCCCGTGCCCAGTCCTTCTGGTTTCTGCAGCAATGAAAAAGCATGTCTCAGGGAAGCCCGCTCAGGCATTGGGGCCTACAGACCTGGATTCAAATCTTACAGAAAGTAACTTAAATAAGAAATTTAATGTGTTTGAGCTTGTTCCCCCACAGTCTCTGCTATCTGCCAAGACAGAAAGTGCCTTCATAAACGGAGCTGCCATTGCCACAATCTGCTCCATGTGCCCTGGTCTTTACAGTTTATAAAGCTCCTTGACTTGCAATGTTTCATTTGATTCTCAATATAATCCCAGGAGTTCAGCAGGACAGATGTATCTAATAGTCACTTTATAGAGGAGGAAACTGAGGCTTACAGAGCTGAAGCAACTTACCAAGATCACACAGTAACTCAGTGTTAGAACTGAGATGAGCACCCAGAGCTTGAATCAAGAGCTTTGAGGTTTGATTTGACACTGTTGACAAAGCTTCATGATGATGCCAGGAGCCCCTGAGGACTGGTATTTCCAAAGTAGTTAGTTACATTTGACATCTGGGAGAGACTCAGAGTCAAACTCCAAGCATCTGCCACCTATTTCAGGCATGTAAGTGGCCCAAGGAATGTTCTAGAGGGAATGCCTGATGAGCTATATCGTATTTTCCAAAGATGGCCACAACAGTATCTCCCATCCCACATGCTATTCTGGAAAGCGACTTTTCCACTCTTTAATCAGGACGTGGAGTCTAATTTCCCTCCCTTGGAATCTGGGCTGGCGTTATGGATTTGGCCAATAGGATGCGGCATTAGTGACATTCTGGGGCCTCTAGGACTAGGTTATGAGAAGCTTTACAGTGTCCACTGGGGGCTCGGTTGACCTTGGAACGGTTTCTTTAAGAACCCAGCTGCTGTGTTGTACGACGTCCTTACACGGAGAGGTGTGTATGAACGCTCCCACGGACAGCCTTAGCTGGGATCCCGGTTCACAATCAGCGTGCCATCAGCGTGCTACGTGAGCCTTCAGATAATTCCAACCCTAGCTGACTTCTGACTGTAAACGACACGAGAAACCCTAAGCAAGAACTAACCAGCCGAGCCCAGTCAGATCTCAGAACCACAAGAGATAATGATGCATCGATGTTTTAAGCCACGACTCCGGGTGGTGTGTTATACCGCAATGGATAACTGGAACACCTGGAGTTGTTTTCAGGGCTGTTCGATTAAAGGAGAACTGAGGATAAGAAATTAATCAAGGCCCCTCCTCTGGGCTCCCAGAGCCCCCAGTATAATCACTGCCAGAGGACCTGATCCCAAGTTATCTGTTTACTTGTCTCTCCCACTACCAGGCGTCCTCAAACTACGGCCCGCGGGCCACAAGCAGATGTTTTTGCCCGTTTGTTTTTTTACTTCAAAATAAGATATGTGCAGTGTGCACAGGAATTTGTTCATAGTTTTTTTTAAACTATAGTCCAGCCCTCCAACGGTCTGAGGGACAGTGAACTGGCCCCTTGTTTAAAAAGTGTGAGGACCCCTGCACTAGACCAAGAGCTCCTGGGGGACAGAGAATATGGGGTTTTGGGGTTCTAGCAACAGAAACAAACACAGGTTTACTTAAGGAAAACAAAACTGACTGGGAGGACTTGCGAGAGCTCAAAGAATTAGAATAAAAACCGAAGACTGGATTCAGAAGAGAGTGAGGGGACTCTAGGGATCCCGTGGCAGGGAAAGAGGGAGAGTCTTCGCAAGTGCCAGGGCCATAAATGAGCAGCAGTCCTTTGTCAGCCTCATGTCACTCTGCGCAAGATTCCAATTCCTTGGATTCCAATTCGGGGTAGGCCAAACTATTGATGGCCTACCTTGGGCCACAGAAGGACAGACCCACTTGGATGACAGTCCAACTAGGGCCATATCCATTGGGTAGGGCTGTCCCCCAAACAAAGTCAGGGTCCCGACATCAGAAGGATGGGGAGTAGGTACTGAGAGGTCAAAGCTGGGTTGCCACATTTGCCTCCAATACCTGGTTCAGTGTCTGGCACATAATAGGTGCTCAAGAAACATCTGATTGATGCATAAACAATGAAACGAATAAATGCACATGAATGAATGAATGAATGAATGAACAGATGAATGAGTGGATGATTGGACAATGTGTGGGTATTATGCAGCCTTTGAAGACACCTGCCAGATATTACAGCATTTTAGCTCTCTTCCACCCGCCAGGCATTTTTCTTCCCAAGAAAGTTTCTGAGCCTGGATTCTAGAATGTATAGAATTTTAATCCCTTAATCCTGTCAGTTTAAGAACATTATATATTTTAAACAGAGTCTGTGATAATTCCTGAAAACATCCCTGGAGCGGTGACTCCCTAGCCCTGCTGGATTTTTAAATTCAGTTTTCAGAGGAGGCGCCACGCAGCAGACAGATGTGAGGGCGAGCCGCCCCTGAGAGGTCTGCTGCTGCCTCGCTGAGGCTGCGGCTGTTGGCCAGAAGGCGGCTGATGGTCTCTCTTACCCCGAGGTCTAATGAGATGAGGGTAGGGCTTTACAAGCAGCGAAATGCATGCACAGGTAAAGATGTGGATGTTGTTCTAACCCTACAAATAGCTCCTTCTCCTTATAATATTTTATAGCGCTTCTTGTTGGATGTGAATGGACCATGTGTCGTGTGTGGGTGTGGACCCAGAGCAGGAGCAGGGGGTGTTCTTGGGACCCTCGAGGCTGGCTAGCTATCCGGTCAAGGCAGCTGCTGGATTCCCAGGGGCCAGGTGAGAGAAGGTGGCCAGATTAGTGTGAGCCACCCTAGGGCAGGGCCGACCGGCAGTTTCATGGAGCACCTGCTATGTGCCAGGCACTGAGGCCTGAGCTCTCTCCTGCTCAGGAGTGAAAGAGGGAGCATCGCTGCGGATGATGCCAACATTAATGAATAATAATGCACAACCTTACACGTTATGCATAAGTTTCAGACGTGGTCCTTTTTCCTCAACTGAATACAGATCAAGCTTATGAATCTGAATTCTAATGCAAAGATACCGCATTGAAATAACGTCAACAAATCTGATTTCTCTGTAGAAAAAAAATATAATGATGAGCTGTTATCTCTCACCAAAGATCCAAGGCCCGATTTTTAATAAGAATGAACATAAATGATCAAATTTAATTAGCTATTAATGTAATTAGCCTTTGTATCCCTAATGCCTGGCACAGTGCTCGAAACCTAGTAGATGCCCAATAAATCTTTGTTGAATTGATAAAGGAATAAAGATATATAGGCAGTTTAAGGCTGTAAAATAAAATAATATAAAATGCAGCCGTCAATAACAACATTTCTTTACTGGGTCCCCCAGGAGGGGGGCAGGGAGCTGGGAGCCCTGCGTTGTAAGCTGCGCAGGGTCTGGAGCAGTTACGTGGCCCCGAGCTGTAGGGAGGGGTAGTTGTGCTAAGAGCATGACTAAGTAATTTCAGATTTTCTGTTTCTTCTTGAGTCAGTTTTAATAGGTCATGCTTTTCAAGTAATTGTCCCATTTTACCTAAGTTGTCATATGTATGGCATAAAGTTATGCGCTATATTATTCATTAATGTCTGCAGCATCTGCAGCAATGTTTCCTCTTCCATTTCCCGGTACTGACTGGTAAATTCTTTGTTGGCTTCTCCTAATCATTTCTTTATCTAGCTGGGGATTTATATTCTTTATTCATGTTTTCAAGGAAACACCTTTTGACCTTGTTGATTTTTGTTATTGCTTGTTTGCTTTCTATTTCATTGGTCTATACTCATCTTTATAATTAACTTGCTGTTCAAGCTTCATTTGCTCTTCCCCCACCCCCAGCTTTTTAATGTGAGTGCTTAGATCATTGTTTTTAAAGCTTTGTTCTTTTTATAATCTAAGTATTTAAAGGTGTACATTTCCCCATAAGAAGTGATTTGGTTGCATCCTACATATTTTAATATGCTCTATTATCATTCAGTTTAAAATATTTTCTAATTCCCTGTGTGATTTCTTCTTTGACTCATGAATTATTTAGAAGTGCTGAACGAAATATCAAAATCTTAAATAAAAAAGGATCAGTAATGGTGCCATGCTGATCCATATTGTAGCCCAAGGCAAGAGGAAAAATCAGGAATATCAATCTTATCTTTATTTAAAATTTTGATGTTTTGCTCATCAGAGATTTTTGGCATTAATTTTAATTTTTAGAAAAATATTATTTATCTTGATTACAGAGTTTTGTGGTGCCCCTTAAATTTTGCATCCTAGGCAAGCATCTCACCTGCCTTCCTCTAGTCCTGGCTCAGGTTCTGTCAATTACTGAGAGGGGTGTGTTAAAACCTCCAACTATGGTCATAGACTTGCCTAGTTCTTCCTTTAATTCTGTCAATTTTCACTTCACCTGGTTTGAAGCCCTATTATTCATACATACACATGTAAGGTTGTCATGGTTTTGTTTTTAATGAGTTGACCCTTTTAACATTATACAATGTTCCTCTTTTTCTCTGGCAGTACACCTTGCCTTGAACTCTACTTTGTCTGATAGCATTGTATCCACACTAGATTTCTGTATCCACACTGATTTTTGTTTTCATTTTTATGTCATTTTAATTTCAGATCTGTTTTCTTCATTATATTAAAAGCTCCCTTGTTAACAGTATAGAGTTATATCTTTCTTTAATTTGTTACTTTTTAATCCAGTCTGACAACTGCTGTCTTTTAACAGGAGTGTTTATTTTATATTTAAAGTAATCATTGATGTGGTTGGATGCAAGCCTCCATTTTTGACTTGTTTTCTTTTTCCTATTCTCTTCTTTGTTTCTTTATTGTTCTTCCTTTCAGCATTTCTTATGGGATAATCAAGTATTTTTATGTTCCAATTTCTCTCTCTATTGGCATTTTGGCTGTATCCATTTGTATCTTTTTTTTTAGTGGTAAGACTTTACCACTAACACTTTGGGTATTACGATATGTACCCTTAACTTATCTCAGTTTACCTTAAATTAATGTCATAACCACTTCGTGTAAAATGCAAGAACTACGATGGCATACATCCACGTATTCTTCTCTGTTCTTTGTGCTTTCTTGTCCTATATTTTACTTCTATGTCAGTTATAAACTCTACAATATGTTTTAAAATTTTTTGCTTTAAGTGCTTATCTTTTAAAAAAATTAATAAAAAATGGTCATTTATATTTCCTTGCATATTTATCCACATATTAGTTACTCAGGACTCTTCTTTCCTCCCGTTCGGTCTGTATTTCCATCTGCATCATTTCCCTTTAGCCTGAGAAACTTTTTAAACATTTCTCATGGTGTGGATCTGCTGGCAATAAATGGTCTCCACTTTTGCTTGCCTGAAACTGTCTTTATTTGAAGAAAATTTTTGCTAGATATGGAACTCTGAGCTGATGGCTATTTTCTTTCAGTGCTTGCAAGGATATCTTCCCACTGTTTCCGTCCTCCTGTGTTCCTGTCGAGAAGGCAGCCGGCATTCCATTACTGGTTCCCTGTGTTTCAGGTAGTTTTTTTATTCTAGAGGCTTTTAACATTTCCTCTTTATCTTTGCTTTTCAGGCACGTGATTACCACGTGATGTGGCTTTCTTCACATTTTTTTCCTCTTTAGGTTTTCTTGAGCTTTTGGGGCTTGTAGTTTGTCGAAATTTGAAAAAAAAAAATGTGGCCATTACTTTTTCCTATATTTTTTCTGTCCCCTTATCACCCGCTTCTTAGGGGACCCTGGGAGAACATATGTTATCCTGCCAGATACCCCACTCTTCAGTATTTTTTTCAATGTTTTTTTCTCAGTTTGGATAATTTCTATTGTGATTTTTTTCAAGTTCACTGATGATTTATTTGGCCGTTTACAATCTGCTTTAAGCTCATCCAATACATTTTTGCAGCTTTTTGATATATAATTGACATACCATAAGTTACACATATTTAAAATGTAAACCTTGAGGAGTTTTGACATATGTATCCAACCATAAAAACTTCACCACTATCAAGATAATGGATTTACCCATTACCCCAAAAAGTTTACACGCACTACTTTGAAATCCATTCCTCTCTCCCACCTTCCATTCCTAGGTTGCTACTGATTTGCTTTCTATCACTATAGATTAGTCTGCATTTTTTAAAATTGTATATGATTGCAACTATACAGTGTGTACTCTTCCTTTTGTTTCTGGCTCTTTTCTCATAGCATAATAATTACGTACTTTATTTTGTTGCAGTTTCAATAGTGCATTCCTTTTTAATTGCCAGATGGTATTCTGTTATATGGATATACCACAGTTTGTTTGTCTGTTCACCTGTTAATGGATACTTGGGCTGTTTCTAGGTTTTGGCTATTACAAATGAACACACTGTGAGCATTCACGTATTGTGTGGAAATATGCTTGCATTTCTTTTGCATGAGTGTATAGGAGTAGAAAGGGTAGATGATATGTAGGTATGTGGTTAGCTTTTAAATAAACCACCAAACTGTTTTCCAAAGTGGCTGTACGGTTTTACATCCTCATCAGCAGTGCATGAGTGTTCCTTCCAGTTGTGCTATCTCTTTGCCAACACTTGGTATGGTCACTCTTTTTAAAGGAATGAAGAACACCAGAAGTGATAAATACTGTATATGCATAAATATAAGATATATTTTTCTTTTAAAAATCTCTTTAAAAATAATTGTTTAAAGTAAAAACATTAACAATATACTGTGGGGTTTATAACATGCATAGAAGTAAAAGTGTATGACAAGTTAGCACAAAGTCCAAGAGAGGAGAAAGAGAAGTATACTGTTGTAAAGTTTTTATACAGTATGTGAAATGTCATAACGTCACTTGAAAGTAAATTATGATAAGTTAAATATGTGTACTATAACCCTAAAGCTCCCACTGAAAGAAAACAGAGAAATATAGCTAAGAAGCCAACAAAAGATAAAATAAAATCATAAAAAATACTCAATCCAAAAGATGGCAGAGAAGGAAAAAAGAACAAATGGGACCCTATCAATCAACATGATTTAGTTGACATTTACGGAAAACTTCACCCAAGAGCAGCAGAATACATACTCCTTTCCAATGCACATGAAACATATACCCAGGTAGACCATATTCTAGGCTGTATAACAAGTCTTGATAAATGTAAAAGGTTTCTGCTTATATAAAATATGTTCTGTGCTCACAAATTAGAAATCAATACCCAAAAGATATCTAGAAAAATCCCATAATATTAGAAACAAAATAACACACTTCTAAGTAACTCATGGACTGAAGAAGAAATCAAAAGCAATTTGAAGTGAATGAAAATAAAAACTGACAAAGCAACACTTATAAGATGCAGCTAAAGTGGTGTTTAGAGGAAAATTTATAGCACTAAAATTGCCATTGAAAGGTCACAAAACAATGACCTAGGCTTTCAGCTTAAGAAATAAGAAAAGGGAGAGCAAATTAAGCCCAAAATGAGAAAGAAAAAAAAAAGGAAATAATGAAAATTAAAAATCATTGACATTGAAAAGCAAAGAGGAGAGAGAGAAAGAGAGAGAGAAACCAATAGCCTTTTCTTTGAGAAGATCAATAAAATTATATGCTTTATTTTTTCAAGAGTTGTATTCCCACAAGTTTCAAGTTCCTTTCTGGTGCTTTCAAATGATTTTTAAAAAATCTGTTATTCAGAGTTTTAATTGTTATAATCAGGAAGGTTAATCTGACTCAAGCCACCCCTTCATTTACTGTACCTGAAACCCTGCCTTCCAGCTATTTGTTATACCATCTGTGCAATTCCTTCTGTAGCCTTCTCGCCATTTCTTATTTACTATTTCAAATTGTCTGTGAACCAGGAGAACAGATGATCACACTTGTGAGAATTTGTTAAAGCCAAAATAAATGGCTCTGGCAGACTCTCTGGGGAATAAGGTCTGTGAGTTTCCTTAAAAAGCCTCCTTTGTTTACTCCCCCGGGGACACTGATGTAATGAAATGGTGATGAGCCACAGAGTCTGACTCGACCTGCGTTCCAATCCTGGGTCTGCCACATGGGGGTATCATGACCTTGGACAATGTACCTCACCTTTCTGGACTCAGTTTCCTCACCTGTAAAATGAGGTTGATAAGAATCTCCAGATTGTTGTTGGGTTTAAAGGACACAATCTATTGAAAGTACTTAGGACAGCCCGTGCACAAGATAGGTGCTCAGCGCAGATGACCTTTCCTGCCTTTACCCTTTCCCTCCTGCTCTCGAGAGTGGCTGTTGACGGATCAGGTACCTCCAGATAATTAAATTAAGATGTTTTGAAGCATTAATATGTATGTGAGCCAATTTGCTTTCTAATTTTTCTTTAATTGTATGTACTCTAACAAACTGCAAAGGCATTAAAAATTCTATTTGCTCTTGCGAACACTTATCCAGTACTTCATAGTATACAAATATACCTAGGACGAATGCCTGAAAGTGTACCAAAAATAGAAGTAGTGGGATTTTCAGGGGCTGGTGAAGTCCAGCCTTTTACTCTCACTGAGTCTGTGTAAGGGGGGAGGCAACATGGTCCTTTATGTGCAGCTTTTAGGAAGATGCGGGGGTGACTCACCTGCCTTGGGCGTAGCGTGGCCTCCAGCAGACCAGGCACCATCAGCCGCCTTCTGATCTCTCTTCTCCGGAACCTCCTCCAGGGTCAGTTTCTGACCTTCTGCTTCTCCTGAATTCCTCCTGGCACCTCCGTCCCAAGGGCAGGGTCTAAGTACCCAGACCCGCCCCAGCACTGTTGCAGTTGCCTCTTAAAGGGTCTCCCTGACTCGGGTCTCACCCAGTGGGAGCCCCCAAAACAGCTTGGGAGGGCACCTCAACCATCTCCACCCTCCTCCTCCCTCCCAAGCCATTCCACATAGACGTCCGTCCAGGAGGAAAGTCACCAGCTTGTTATGGGAATGGCTTCAACACGCGTCTTTTATCTCCTCCACTTGCCGGGAGAATGATCAACCTGTCCTATATTGAAATTCCGGAGCTGCCACAAAACCTCTGAATACCCATGTGCCTCAGTTTCCTCATCTGTAAAATGGGAGCAATAATAGGACCAACCTTATAGAATTGCTGGAAGCCCTGTAACAGCTGCATCAAATGAGCAGGGCTTCTAAGGCGCTGAACATTCCCCCCTGCCCCGTCTGACACACACACCACTTCCACCCTCCTACTTGTTCAAATCTGCTCTTCGGGACTAGTTCCTCTCCCTTGAAGAGATCTTGGGCAATCTTTATGGCTTATCTGCTCATTAGATACTGCTATGGCTAATAATAATCCTATGGTCCCAGTGGTCTCCTGATCTCATCATAGTAAATATTACATTCACTCCATGTAATAAGTGATGCTCCTAACATTGCCGAGTTAAAGTTTCCTCCCTCCCCTGGCCGGTGTCTCATGCAGGGAGCACAGGGCCAGGCAGCATGCTGGCCCCTGGGGACCCCTCTGCACCTTCTGCTGCACTGTCCACAGGAGCACGTGTATGCTGCCCCTCCCCTGCTGCCAAAGCCACTTCCAACAGCATCTTATAAAGCCCTTGAGATGTCTGAAGGGTGAGTCAAACAAGAGCCCACTGTGTCTCTGAAGCTGGAGAAAGCCCGTACATAGTTCCTAAGGTCCCCTCGAAGCCCCTCTCACCCGCTGGTATGAGGGGAAAAGTACCACCCACGTCTCCCTGATTGGGGGTGGGGTGAGGGCACTTACAGTGCAGCACAGGGACCTCTTCATTTAGGATCCTCCAGTCCCCTGGCCTGCCCTTTGTGTCCTGCAGAGGATGGACAGACAACAGTCGCAGAATCAGTTTTCGGTCACCTGCTTTGCAAGTTTCGCCTAGGTGGTCTGCTGTGCACCCCAGAATGTGAGAATCTACTCATCTGAGTCATGATCTCAGGGCCTTGACAAACACGGAGAATTAAACAGCTTCACCTAAACACCACGAGATAGAATGTTCCTTCCATTTAAAGGGCTAGCGCACAGCAAACATGCAATGCTATTATCCAACTAAGTAAGTAAATGCTAGCCAGGGCTGTTCTTACTACTGATAATTAATATTTGTACCTTGCAAACCTCTCTGCTCATGCTCCAAGTTCTCCCAAGTCCTTGCAGTGTCCTGCCTTTGCCTGTGCTATTTTGCCTGCCCTGGGTGCCTGCCCACCCCACTGCCAGTCTGGAGAACTTAACCTCTTCTTCTAAGCCCCAGTCAGTCTTGGCCACCCCCATTCCCTAGATGAAGCTGAACCGTCTCTTATTCTGGTGTTCCCTGTAGCATGTGCTCCACCTCCACACTGGCGGAGTGAGCTGATCCCACTCACTTCAGGGCCTTCTCCTGCCGTCATACCCCACCATGTGTATACACACATGCACACGCACAGGACTTTGAACCACGGCTTATGCATTTACCCAGCCTTAGTGTGCCTCTGCTATGCAAGGGTTATGGAATGAATGGGTTGTGAGTGAATGAATGGATGGATGCATCAGTGAATGAAAAAAATCAATCAGTCATCGACGTGCTAGAAAAAGAAGTGAAATCTTCCTCAGTGAATCTGCCCTAAGTTGCCACCCCCACCCCACTGAGCAGTTTCAATTTTAGCCTTAGTGGCTCAAATGAAGCTAGGGGGTCTTCCATGCATAAAAAATTTATCTAGATTTTCCTTCCCCATTCACCTGGAAATACAGACTGAGGAATAGTAGCAAGAGTGTGGTTCACGGCAAAGCATCCAAGTGCCTTAGCTCTAGCAAACCCCACTGTTGTGAGGCCACTGCGGTCAATGTTTTGAGTGGCAATGGCTGCTCCTTCACTCCTTGCTGGGGTTGCCATCTCTGTGACTCCAGGGGAACAAGGGACCTGTTGCCAGTGGAGTGATAGTAACTGTGATTAGGAGCCCTGCATTGGACACTGAATGTACCCTGCCTCTGACTGTGTGTGAAGGGAATTCATTGACCCAGTCTCACTTTTAGTCAATAGTCTTCAGACCTCCAATTTGCCAAATCCAATGGTCAATTTTCATTCTCATCCTCTTGGCAGCATTTAACATGGTTAATTACTATTTCCTCCACCGGGAAACACTTTCTTCACTTACTTCCTGGGACCCCACGTTTCCCTAGTTTTCCTCCAACTTAGCTGGCTGCTCATTCCTGATTATCTCATCTCCTTCCCCCCCCCTTCTTATCCCCAGACCTTCCCTTCTCTCCTCTCCTCTCCTCTTCTCTTCCTACAGCCAATCCCTTAGTGACCTTGTCCATTCTCAAGGCATTAAGTGCTATTTATACACTGATAACTCCAAAATATTTCTCTCCAGTCTTGTCCTGACTTCCGAGCTTCAGATTCGTGGAGGCAACTGCCTATGTGATACCTCCCTTCCCTTGGGTGTCTCAGATGTTGAACTCTTGACTCCCACTGCTTGCCTCACCACACGTAAACCTGTCCCAGCCCCCTGGCCTTGCCCATCTCGGTAGATGACAACACTGCTCACCCACAAGTTTGGCCAACAACCTTGCATCATCATTCTTGCCTCTTTTTTCTCCCTCCCACACCAATAATTCTTGGCAATACTTTCAAAATATTTCTGGAATCTGACTACTTCTCTCTTCCCTGTTCCCACCCTGATCCTACTCACGATCTTTCTTGGCCTGGATTATTGCAAGAATCTTCTAATGCCTCCTTGCTGCCACACCCTGCCCCATTTCCACAAAGCAGCCAGAGCAATCTTCCAAAACAAGTTATATCCTGCCACTCTTTTGCTAAAAACTCTCAGGCAATGTCCCAGCCAATGCAATAAAGCAAGAAAAAAAAATAAGATTGTAAAAGAAGAAACAAAACTGTCAGGATACAGTCTGGTCATGAGAAATATCAAGTTGCATTTTACTACCATTTCTCTTCATTCCCCTTCACTCTGGAATGGGTTCTAGTTCTTTCCCTATCTCTCATCTCCTCAACAATTCTGTAGGATGACCCTCAACCTGAGCCCATCTGATGTGTATACTGATAGGGAATATGTATGCTTAGCTTTCGTATAAACCACAAAATTTTTCAAAGTGGTTGTATTTAATATGTACTTCCACTGGCAGTTTTTGCACATCCTCTTAAACACTTGATATTTTCTGTGTTTAGTTTAATTTTGGTGGATGAGCGTTCATATAATGTAAATTTACATTTCTTTGATGACTAATGATGTTGAACACATTTTCATGTGCTTATTGACCATTTGGATGTCCTCTTTTGTGAAGATCTTACTCAATAATTATATTCATTTAAAAAATTGGTTTATCTGTCTTTTAAAAATTTTTTAATTAATATCATTTTTAGTCATCAAATCATAATTACATACATTTACGGAGTACAGTGTGATTTTTTGATATATGTGTACAATGTGGAATGAGTAAATAAAATTAATTAACAATTCCATCACCTCATATCATTTTTAATGGTGAGACATTGGGAATTTACTCTATTAGTTATTTTGAAGTGTACAATATATTATAATTGACTATAGTCACTCTGCTATGTTTAGATCTCAAAAACTGATTCCTAATGTCCAACTGAAACTTTCTACCCTTTGACTAACATCTCCATATTCTTTTTCTCCTTGTATCCTTTTTTATTTGTATGAATTCCTTAAATATTCTCTATATGAGACCTTAAATGTGTAAAATAAAACAATAAAGCTTCTAGAAGAAAATATAGGAAACTATATTTGTGATCTTTGTGTAGGTAAAGATTTATTTAACTGAATACAAGAGGCACTAACCATAAAGGAAAAAGTTGATAAATTAAATTGCATTAAAATTGAGAACTTCTGTTCACTGAAAGACATTTTAAGAGTCAAAAGGCAGCCATAAAATGGAAGAAGAGACTTGTTTTTTATTTACGTATATACACACAGTATATATAATTATATATTATTATATATAATGATATTTATTGGCCATATCTACTAAAGCTGACCATACATGTACCCTATGAACATACACATACACACTCCTACATATATATCTGACAGAAATGCTTATATATGTACATCAAAAAAAAAACACAAACAAAATAATTTTTAGTGCATTATTCTTAATAGCCCCAAACTGGAAACTACCCAAATGTCCTGCAACAATAGAGTAGGTGAGTAAATTGAGTTATTGTCACACAGTGGAATACTATGTAGTGATGGGACAGGACATGGAAGAATCTCACAGACATAAAGTTGATCAACAAAAAACAGACACAAAGAAATATGTACTGTTTAATTCCATTTACATAAAGTTAGAAAATAGGAAAAACTAACTTTTCACTTTGTAAAACCTTATCACTGAGCTAAATACTTAACATTTATGTACTTTATAGTATATGATATACTTCAATTAAAATTGAAAGAAAGAAAACCAGCCTCTAGTGGCTTCTTCCCATCACACTCAGAAGAAGTCCAAATTTCTATCAAGGACATATGTGATGTAGCCCCTGCCTGGGTCCTAGTCCTCATCTTCTCCCTGCACCCCCTCGCTTACTACCTATGCTGGCTTGTTGCTGATGCTTCAACACACAAAGCTGCCCCCACTGTGGTGACAGCATTAATGTTCCCAATTCTTCACCTTTCTCTCTGTCCATTCCCTTTGCCATGTAACTTTGCAGTTCCTGCTACTAGAAGTAGAGCACACTTCTCAGCCCCATCGAGGCTAAGTTTGGCCATGTGATGTGTTTCGGTCGATGGAATATGGGTAGTGCCGCAGTGTGCCAGTTCCAAGCTGGCCCTAAAATGACTCACCTCCTTCTGCGTGCATGTCCTATCCCTCTCCTTCCTCCAACTTGAGAGCATGCCCTCCCCAGCCTGCTGATCCAAAGACAAGGAGAGTCACAGATATGCAGCTTGGAGCCACCCCCAGCTGAGCCCACCCGACATCAGCCAACCCAACCGCCAGCTGAGCTGCAGAAGCATCATCAAGAATAAATAATTATTGTCCCAAGCCCCCGAGTTTTAGGATGTTTGTTATGCAACATCATTGTAGTAATAGCTGACTAGTGCAGCACCTCGGGGTCTTTATCTTTGCTGTTCCTTCTGCCAGAAAAGCTTTTTGCCCCCAATACTCACATGGTTTTCACATCCTAATTCAAGTCTTGTTAAATGTCACTTCTTCAGAGAATCCTCCCCTAACCACTATCACACGGCCTCAGTTCTCCCCTTCCCTCTCTATCCCCTGCCCTGCTTTATAAGTCTGCATAGTACTTGCTGCTACCTGACATTTTATTAACTGTGTATTAATTTATTCCACCTTCCATTAGAGAACGTAAGCTCCGCGAGGGCAGAGACTTCATCTTGTTCACTCCCGTGTCTCTAGCGTCTAGCACAGTGTCTGGCACTTACTAGGAACTGCATAAATATGTGTTGATTGAACAAACCACTCAGTGCCCTCTTCCTCACCCCCTCCCACAGTGTTTCTAGTTCACGGAGAAACTGATCCCTGCCCTACTACATGATTTGGGTATTTTGGATTCAAAAGACGTTAATGTCAACAGATGGTTGCTATGTTAGTCTGCTGACACAATTCCACTGCTTCAATGTCTCCCTCTTCCTGTACATTTGATTGGAGCTTGTGCTATTAATGTAAATGAATCATTCGTAATCATGATGGACACGAACTATTTTAGTAATAAACACACAGAATAAATGGCTTTGGGGTATCAAAACCAAAGCTGTTTTTATTTGATGATGTATACATATTTTATGCTCTAATACTGTAATACTGATTTTTGTTGTTTTTTTATATTGTATTTAAGCAGAGGAGTGGGATATGGGTCAAAATCATAAGTCACGTCCTTTCCTCTGCCTACCAAGGTAGGGCTGGCACGGAAATGCAAAGAGACCAGTTTTTAGGTGGATGGAAGGAAAAAAAACTGAAGCGAAGAATCTGAAAAATCCACAAGCTGTCACACTGGCCCCTGGGAAAACCACTGCATCGTGATGGAGATTGGGTGTGAGCTAGTGCGTGTCCATAAAAGCTCGATTTCTCCGCGTGTTCCTTCCTGGAGCCCTCTCCGGCTCGCTGCGAGAGAACACGCCCCAGGCAGGAAACAGAGCAGCTCCATCGGTGAGGCCTGCGCCTCTGCCCAGCACCACCCACACGCCCGGTCTTCCTGGGGTCCAGCCACAGCCCACAGGGAGCTGAGACCATCTGTGTGTCGCCCTTGTTGATAGGCCCTTTGTGGGCTTTCTGACGTCAGTCACCCCAAGACCTTGCCAGGTCAACACCATCGTCGTCGTCATTATTTACCAAAGAAACTGCAAGCAGGATGGTTAAGAAACATGCCCAGGGAAACTGGCAAAGCTGGAATTTGAACCCCCGACCTTCTGAAGCTGAAGCCCACGTGATTTCCTCCACATCGTCCAGTCCCCCCTGCACAGGGATCGAGGAGGGCAAAGGCTCACAGAGCCCATGAGCTTCGGGGCCAGGACTTCGATTCTCCCTGTGTGTTCCTGGGTCTGAAATTTGGTTTTGTGGAAGCTTCACATTGAACCTAACCTGCTTGCTGTGAATTATTTTCCAGGTCTTAGGTGGATAAACAGACAATTCTCACTTTGTGGCTTCAGATCTCAGACTCCTTTCGAAATACTTAAATTAAGGAGAGAGAATAGCACCCACTTACACCCATAAATATAGGTGTAGACATAGTTGTAAAGATATATGATTATATTTTTAAAAAGGAAATGGCCATAGGAATATGTAGAGGGAGCTGGCATAGTAGGAAGAGAGAATAAAAATCAACTTGGCTTCTACAAGGAAATGGCACAGCAGTTTGCAGAGCTATGTACACAGAAGCCTCTGGCAAGAGGACAAGAAAAATGCAAAAAGTTTCTGGTCAAATAACTTTCCTAACTATAGTGCAAAGGTCTCTGGGTGCGAGCCCAGCGCGCCTCAGCCTGGGGGCAGTGCGGTGGGGAAGAGGAAGACAAAACCCGAAGCTCAAGCACTTCAGGTCGGCACTCACCTGCCTGGATCCGCCCAGATAAAGCCCACGTGTGATCTCCCTGTGGCTCTGCAAGTCACCCTGGCTGGTGGCCGGTGTATGGCCAAGAGTGAGGCCCTTTGGTGACAGACAGACCCACTTCCAGTCTTGGCTCTGCCCTTCACTGGCTGTGGCACTGTGAGCATGTGGCTTCACCTCCCCAGGTCTATAAAATGGGGACAGTATTGCCTACCTTGCAGCAGGTCATGAGGAAGAAGTGAGATCATCCAGGTGACATGTATGGGAGCCAGAGCCCAGAAAATGGGGAGGTGGTGGAGCTGGGCTTTGCTGGTTTGGGCTTTTTGCAGTTGGGTGGGGACCTTCTTTAGTTCAGGCTAATATTAAAAATGATCTGCGTCTTCTGAACGTGCACCAATGGATAAGAAGGAAGCAGGTGCAGGTATTTGTTATTACATAATAAATAAGAACCACCCCAGTGCTGCTCCTGAGGGGCCTTCTCCTCTGCGTAGTGGTTCACTGCCTGGCTGGCTGGACGTCTGCTTCGTCATGGCGGCAACGAGGATGCTGACCCCTGGGCTGGGTCTGAGAACCCGCCCGGCGCCTGCGCACAGGAGCACAGGAAGTTTCGGTAGCATGAATGTGTTCTTTCCCCAGAGCTGGGCCGACCCTCTGGTGGGATCCGGCCTCAGGGGACACCCTCGCCAGAGTGCAGCATTGCAGGCACTATGATCTGCATGTCTCGAGACAACATGATAGACTCAGGACTCAAAGCTTAACATCAGTGACACCTCCTCCTGGAAGCCTGCCCCATCCCCTAGTTGGCAGGAATCCCCTGCCGTGTGCCTCCGTGGCCATGCTATAGGCCTTTGTCGTTCCACTGACCGCAGCAGTCCCCTTTCACGGATGACAGGCACTACGTCAACGACCTCAGCAAATCTCCCCAGGGGAGAGCCGAGAGGCCGCAGGAGGGTGGGAGCAGCAAAGGACATCATCTTAACTGTTAACAGGGTCCATCCAGCTGCTGGCTGAGCCTCACTGTAGCGGCGAGCGAGGGCAGACGCCAGGAGACTCGTCAGGAAGCCACTGCCATAATCCCAGCAAGAGACGGTGGCGGTGAAGGTGGGAAGAAATGGTTGGATTATGGAATTTTTTTTTTAGGTTACACCGACAGGTTGTCCTTGTGGGTTGAAGGTGGAATCCGTGAGACATGAAGGAGACAAGAATGACCAGAGGCTTTGGGCCACAGTAACCTCAAGGACAGAGCACCCAAACACAAGGTCAGGAAAAGTGGGGAGGATCCCGTTGTGGAGGGAAAATAAGGAGGTCAGTTTGGGACGTGTTGAGTTTGAGACGCCAGTTAGTCGTGAGGCGGGCCGTTGAGCACAGGAAGTGTCAGTGTGGGAGTTGTCAGTGTATAGAGGGCGAAATAAAGCCCCAAGCTTAGATGAGATCAACGCGGAGAAAGTGGAACAGATGAAAGAAGAGGCCAAGGAATGATCCCCGGGGCTGGACAACATTAGAACATTTGCAGCAAACCCAGCTCTGTACCAGGAGCCTTGGGAGGGGACAGATCCGAAGGAGACTCAATTCCTGTCCTCAAGGAACGCAGACCCTAGTAAGAAGGGTGCAGCTTGCATCTCACCCACACATCCAGGGAGCTGTGCACTCTGGGAAGATCTCCAGACCTGAGTCAGGCAAAGCAAGGTTTGAGCTCCCCTCACCCTCCACTGGCTATGCCTTTGACCCGCTGTGTGACTGTCTCGGAGCCTCAGTTGCCTCCTCTGTGAAATGGAAGTAATAGGTCCTGGCAGAGGAGCTGCTGAGAGGATCAGAGAAGAGCTCGGCAGCCTGTGCTTGCTAGGATTTGCTAGCACGTTCGCCTCGATCCTCGGCGCAGGAGTCACACCTTCGCACATAGCAGTGGGGTTTCCAGGAGCCCCAGCCCCCAGCAATGGGCCTGGGGACTGCCCCTGTCCACGGCTGGGCCTTCCTCCACGGCTGCTGCTGCCTCATGTGGGCAGAGGACGACTGGTGACAAGGTCAAGGCCACTCTGTCCCTTGGAGTAATTGAAGATGACAACAGTATTTTGTGTCTCATGGAGACTGGTAAGAGATCAAAGGCAGCAAGAAGGAGCTGCTGCGACAGGCAGGAATTCCCTGGAAAATGCCACCAATTACGGAAAATTGGCCGCAGTTATAGCTATTACCATTGAGGGCAGCCTGGCTGCCCCTGCGCCACCGGAGAGGTGCGTTCTGACAGAGGGTGGGAGAGTGGCCCACGCAGGGCTGGTGGAGGGCAAGGAGCATTGAAGGAGTTCCACCTACCACAACTCACACTTCAACGGAGATTACTGTCCCAGAGACAAGCAGAGGGGAGGCTGGGAATGTTCTCTGGGCAAATAGGAAGCGGCGTCCTGGAAAAATGCGTGGGGAGAGAAAGCGAGCTCCGGAGACCAGACCAGCGGGGAAAACAGCCATGGGCTCATGGCTCTGTCTCGCATTGGCTGCAGCTGTGCCTTGGCAGAGGCGGGCATCGGCCCTCTGGCCTCCGGATCCTGCCCAGAGGGACCCACTGCAAACAGCGTGCCAGAGAAAGGCTCTCATTTTGGGCATCAGAACAAAGCAAAGGAAAAGTGGCAGGAAGCAGGAGCCAAGCGAAAAGGCCCTGCTGGTGCCTGAAGCCCACTCACTGCCCTGTCCCGGCAGCAACTTTGGGGACAAGGTCCCGAGGAAGATGGGCAGCCAGAAAGCGACCCCAAGAGCAACATACGGTGCGCGCGAGAATTCCAGAGGCACCAGGGATGAGGGGAGGGAATGGTGAAGGAGCAAGTTATTCCGTCAGTAACTTCGATAATGTCATGGATCCTATCACCGTCTTAAGCACTTACGCGCTGTATGATCTGAAACGAATTACTGAGCTACTCTGAGCCTCAGATTCTACATCTGAAAAATGAGGAAAATAATACTGACATCAGAATCATACAAGATGGCACTGAAAAATGGGTCATTAAATTATTACTGCTATTAATGAAAGGTCCAAGACTAACTGCTGCTCAGTGATCCGAGAAGGGACCTTACTTTTCAAATTGTCAACAAGAAGCACAATGCTGTCTCTGGTGCCATCAAATAGCTAATCAATGAGGGCCTAATGCATCATCCTGAGAATAAACAATAAAGCAGCTTTGCGTTAGGATGCTTTGGGCTGCAAGTAACATGATGTCTAATTAACAGTGGCTGAAATAATGAATCAGATTCTTTCTATCCTTTGTCTCTGCCACCTCCAACCTGGTTGACTTAGCCCAGACCAGCTAGATAATTTGCAGGGCCCAGTAAGATGAAAACGTAGGGCCCTTTATTTAAAAAGTAGAAAAAAGTGCCATAAACAGTACTAAAATAGAAAATATCATTTTCCTTTCTTTCTTCATCTCTTTCTCAGCTTATCATAATATTTTGATTTGTTATTTAATGTCATGCTTCCTCATAAGAGCACATAGGTCCCCTGGCCAGGATCTTACCTGCAACTGGGCAGGCTGGCTGCTGGGCTCCTCCCCCTGCCAACCACGGGACTGACGTGCTGTGCCCTGGCTGGTCGACAGCCCCTCCCACAGGCCCGCAGCTCCATCCCAACCAGCAGTGGACAACACAACACCTCCCCAACTCAAGGGACTGTAAACTGCAACGGGACACACCCGGTATTGGAGGCTGGTCTTACCCAAGTCACCTGCGAAAGGAGACAAGGTGTTGCCAGCTCAGGCTAGGGTGGCTGCCATTATGCCCCCTGCTAAGATGTTGCACACAACACCCCCCCACACCCCATGTCACTGCCAGGCCCCAGCCAAGGTAGATGGTGACAGAGTCAAGAAGCAGGGGCAGAGAGGGGGAGATTGGGTGGAGCCCAGAGCACCAGAAAGTGGAGAGCAGGCAGCTGAGACCCATCCTGGGGAGGTGGGACCAAGCCTTTAGGCATGTTTCATTGTCCCATTGGATTTCACTTGCAGGACACGAATTCAAAGATAAAATGATTAGTATTTTAGTATTTTTAAGATAGTGACCACAGAGCACTAGATCCCATGCATGAAGCCTTTTCATGCACAGGGCCCTGTTTGGCCGCATGGCCTTAGCCTTGGCTCTGCATGCAGCATCTTCAGGCGACAACACTCACAGCCTCCCACCTTCCTTCAGGGAGGAAACTATTTCCCAGAAGCCTCCTGGGGACCAGTGAAATGAAGGCAATGCTTCTGCTTTCATACCATTGGTCAGAACCGGGCCATGTGACCACTGGCAGCTGCAAAGGAGTCTGGGATAGTGAGTATCTGGGATTTCGCACTGCTGAAGGAGGAAATGGGCAAGGAAAAAAGAGACTGGAAATACCTGTGGTGTAGACAAGCAACGGTGTCTGCTGCAGGCTAATATGGAACCTGTTCTTCAAAGCCGCTGGCGCATCCTGGACCTGCTTCAGGGTGACGGTTCACTGGCCGCTCAGTGACCCACTGGGGGAGGGGGATGGTGAGCTAAATGGTTGCCAGATAAACACTGGAGGTCAGGTTTTCGGACACAGACATTTTATCCTCACACTGATCTGGGACAGGTGGGTGGCAGTGACCCCACTCTACAGTTAGGAAAGTGAGACTCGCAGTTTAAGTAATCATTCCAGATCCCACAGTATGTGAATTAAGGGAAAGGGTGAGAACACGTAGCTAAAGGTGCCTAGCTCTGAACCCTGCTCTTCTCCTCCAGCCCCCAGCTAGTCCAATACACACTGAGGAAGAGGACGTGTGGGCGGCATGCCCGAGGTCGCGCCACTGGTTAGGGGTAGGGGCAGGAGCAGGACTCCAACCAGGCTGGTGTTCCTTTGACTCTGTGCTGCCCCAAGGCCTTGCAGGAGGAGTGTGAGGGCATGGTGTCCTCACAGAATGCCAAGGCTGAGTCAATACTGCACCATTATTTAGTAAAATGAGAGAGAGCCTGTTTCAGGAAGGCCTCCTTTTTTGCTTTAAGAAATAGATGATGCACTTGAGGGCTCGAATAGCAAAATAGTTTGCTGACAGGAACAAGAAAAATATCCCATTAATTACATGAGAAGCAGGTATGTGGCCACACATGGCTTTCAGGCTTCTGTGGTCTGCTTCCACCAGATGGCTTCAAAGCTCCGCTCCAGCACATTGGCCTCCACGCTGGCTCCGTGACGGTGAGGCCACGCCACATGTGCTGCTGTCACCAGGTCTTTGGTGGTGCTGTTCCTCCCTCTCGGCAGGCTCTTCCCGTGGCAGGACCACCCAAGGCCAGCCATGTGGCATGGCGGTAAGAGCTGGCCTGGGAGGTGATACGGGTCTTCCCTTGACTATGCCACTCATTAGCTCAGTGACCAAGGGGGAGTCACTTCCGGTATCAGACAGAGTTTGGGGGATGCAAGCAACAGAAACGAATCTAGCTAACTTACACAGCAAAGGGCAGGCCCAAGAGTGTCTCAGAACGGAAAGGAAAGTGAAGGACCAGACTCTGAAGGCAGAATAAGGCTGCCTGCCGGGGGAGGAGAGGGGCAGGGCAGGAGTCCAGGAAGCAGGAACCCACAAGAGGGTCTGCTCAGCACACTACCCTGCCCTCCTCCTGGGGACAAATCAGCTTCTGCCATTTTTAGTGCTTTTGTCCCTATGCTTGAGATAGAAACTCCAGGGATTGAGAGAGAGCCTTTGATGGGCTGAGCTGGGTCCCAGACTCACGCCTTGGCTGGGGGAGGTGGGCACCTTGACTGATAATCCCACCAGCCAGCCCGTCACAGGAAGAGGCTCTGTGACAGTGAGGTCAGAGCGCTATTGTCAGAAGGAATGGAATCTATGTAGGCAGGAAAAATCAACACATGTATACTGCACATGCGTACTGCACATGTGTACTTCCCCCTTCTGGAGGCTCAGTTTCCTCATCTGTACAACGGAGACGATGGTTAGACGATGTTCTAGCTGTCAGGAACACGGTGCAGATTTGGTGCAACTGTGTGCATCTGGCACGGGACAAACAGCCGCTGTTCCTATTAGTTATAGCCCACAGTCCATGACTGTCACACCAGTTGTAGATGTTTATGGCCACTTGTCTGAGTCCAAAGGTGTTTTCCTTGCATGAGGAAAGGAGTGGGACATACAGACATTTGTTCTCATTTAACACTCAGAGCTGGTGCATTTTCCACATGGGAACTGAACCTCAGAAAAGCTAAGTGGTTTGACAGTCGTGGGCACCACTGGGTCCAACTCAGGGCTGTGCGGCTCTGAAGTCACAGCGGCAGACACAGTTCAAGGGTGATATGTATTCCATGTGAGCGGTTCCCCGGAGTCCTCCGGGGGCCCTGCATGCCCCGGTTGGGCCGCCTGCGGAATTCCTCGATGTGCTTTATGCCCCCTGGGCCCTACAGATGGTTCTGCTTTTCCTCTGAAAGAGTATTATGTGGATTCACTTGAAGTCATTTTGGGGACAAACAAAATGTGCTGGAATGTGGTCTTCACCTCACTCTTCCGGAGAGGTATGAGGATTTAATTTTTGCTTTTCTTAAAAAATAATGGTTCTGGGCGCTGGAGGACGTGTAAAATCAAAGGGAAATTACAGGCAATGTGCAGCCAACTCTTGGTTTCCAGATGCTTGTCAAGCAACCTCAGGAAATGGGCCCCTCTCACAGGTAGGGGCTGCCAGAAACCCTTTTTGGCTGGGGAACATCGAGGAGGAGAATTAGCAAGACCCCTGCCTTCTCACCTGGGACCCATCACTGTATTTAGCAGCATTTAAGAAACAATCCCCCCATCACTGCTGATTAGGGGGAACATCAATTTTACTGGAGAGGTGTTACCAAAGTTTGGCCACATGGCCTCGCTGAAAAAGGTCACCCTCTCTCCGAAGGTCTGCATTCCTTTCCTAACCAAATCAGGCACGGGTGTGGGGGAGAGGGCCGGCCTCTGCTACTGAGTGCTGGCCGCTGTCACTCCACAGGACCCGAGGCTGTCCCAGCAAATATAGCCCACAGCAAGCAGAGCCCATTCGGGGCTATAGGTTGGGTGGGGGGTTACAGATGTTTCTGGAACTGAGGCCCACCTACAAACCATGGGAAATATGGTGATCCCTCCCCCAACCACAAATTTCACTCATATGATATGCTCTCAGGTGCTATTTCATGACTGTGAGCATTTTCAGCAGCCAAGCAAACTTGGGTGCACGCAGATTGCAAGTTGTAAAAACAATGAGAAGTTGGGCATTTGAACAGAGGCCCAGTCCTCTTGGGCTGCAGGGTCTCCGCCAGTCCTCTTTGCTTGAGATTCACTGCTGAGGAGGAAGACACAGATTTATGCACCTGCGTCAGCTGGGCTGGAGACCCAGGATGGTCTCATTTGTGTGGCAGGTGTCACACTGTTGTTGGGGGAACCTCTGTTCTCCTCCACGTGGCCTCTCCAGCAGACTAGCTTGGGCTTGTCACATCACAGTCTCAGAATTCCAAGTGCCACAAAAGAAGACAAAGGTCTGAATGCATAAGAGCTTGTTAAGCCTCTGCTCATGCCACATTTGCTAACGTCCATTGGCAAGAGCAGGTCGTGGCCAAGCTCAGAATGAAGAGGTGAAGAAATAAACTGTACCTCTGGCTGGGAGGAGTTCCTAGGGCCATGTCTTATAAGCTGCCCCCACCCCACACACAGAAAACAGACTCCCATTAGATAATCTCTCTATGCCCTGACTCTCCAAACACTTGTCCCCAGTGTAATCAACCATTCGTATGATGAACTGATCCTTGTGTCTCTCTCCTACTCCCGTCCTGCCATGCAGGCAAGGGCTGATGTGTGTCCACCGTGCCCAGCACGGCGGCTGGTACATGGCAGGCACTAATATTGGCAACGGAAATAGGAAAAAGAGAAGGAAAAAAGGAACCAAGAGAGGGAAGGAGAGAAGAGGGAGGGAAGATGGGAGAGAGAGAGAGAAGGAGGGCAGGGAGGAGGGTGGGAGTAAGTCTTGGAACAATGGAGGCTCTTCTTTGGCAGAGGACAAACTGGAACATCTTTGGGCAGCTGGGTACCCTCCCCATCCCCCCAGCCCACTGCTCTCCTTTTAGTCTCTGCATCTTGCCCCCATCCCACTACCCTCCCACCCTCTTTCTTCTGCTTGTTTGGCCTTTAGTTCCTCCAATGTGCAGCTCAATTCCCCCCTGCCCTAGTAACTGGCCCTCTGCCCCCTGCCCCTTCCTCCTGAGTATGTGCATGGCTCAAGCAGCACCCACCCCCTGCACTTGCTGCCCACATTGTCATGAACACATGTCCCCCTATAATCTCAGTTGGGCTCCCCACCAGCCCCCATGAGAAATCTAGGACAGGCATATCCACATTTCCATCAGACAGATGAGAAATAGGCTCAGGGAAGCTCTATGGCCACAGTCACCCGCCAGGAAGAAAATCCATCTGATTCCATAATCCCCAAACTGCAGTGCCCGCAGTGAGACCTGGTGGTGCTGAAGGAAGGGGCTCCATCCTCTCTGTCTTGGTGGCAGTGGATGCCGGTGTTGGAGGACCTGGGCCCCTGACCTCTGGGCAATGGCAGATGGAGGACAACTAACAGGCTGGAGGAGGACCCAGCGTGTCCCAGCTAGTAAGGGGCCGCCCCAGAATGACCTGGCCCTAGGGCAGGCTGGCAGCTTCCCCTGGGCAGCGGGCGGCTGCTTTGCTCATGGAATGTCTTATTCACAAAGGAGACAAACCCCGTTCTCAAGAGGGGAAAGGACTTCTGAGGTCACACAGCAAATCAGGGTAGCAGGGGCTCCAGATTGAGGCCGGTGTCCCTGCTGTCACGTTCTGCCTCCCTTACTGCCGTCCCAGCCCTACCTCCGCTCCAGGCTTCCAACAGGGCTTGTGACCAACCCAGGGGGAGCAGACTAGTGATGGAGAGGCCGGTTCCTGACCCAGGAGGGAGGCAGTGACAGAGGAGCAGGCAGACACAGCAGGGCGCAGTCCCACACTGAGCCTTGGGCACACATCCGTGACGGTCTTTAGAACTGTGCTTCAGTCCAAACCGCTTGATGTGCGTGAGTGTGCCGGTTAACTTGAACCCACACCCTAGGGGAGGGTGTTTGAAGCAATGTAATCAGGGATCGGCTCCACACGACAGCAAGCCTCAAATATGGCTCTGCTATGTCGGCACCGGAGGGTTTGGCTGATTAGCATAGGAGATGTCGCAGATACCTTTTCGCTGGTGAAATGTGCAGTATGAAAAGGTTGGCCACCAAGACCATGCAGGCCCTGCCTCTCTGCATGAACCGAGCTCAACAATCCCACAGGCCCAGCGGCCTCGGGCCTTGAGAAGACCTCCCAGGCCACAGCTGCATCTAGGCCAGCGTCCTCCAGCTGAACCGAAGACGCTGGGTTCCCTAGGAACCTCGGAATCTGCTTTCTCTTGGGGTCATGCTTTTGCTAGGGGCGCTGCCTTCAGAAGAGGGTGGCCCTGGCCTCGGAATGACACTAGCCTGCAAAGTGCTTGTTCAGACGCCCCAAAGGACAGTAAGTGGTCCTTGTTGCACACCTACTATGCGCCAGGAACAGTTCTCCATGCTGTGTGTGTATTGCTTCACTTAAAATTCACTGCTACCCCACTTCACAAGGGCAGAAGTGGAGGCATCAAGTGGATGAGCCACTCCCTCAAGGTCTCACAGGGAGGAAGTGGTGGAGCTGGGATTTGAACCTGGGCTGCGCCGGCTGATCACAGAGCCTGTGCTCCAGACATCGTACAACCTCTTCCCTGCACCCAGGCAGCTGGAGGCCTATGGCTCTGAATAGGCTCCGAACAACTGAATTGGATGGGAATCTACATATGTCCCTCCTGGTCTCACACTCCCCGTGACCCCATCGCTAAGGACCCACTCCCCTCTGGACCCAGCCCTCTAGCCTCACCTCCCAGCTCACGTGCTTGGCCCCACCACACTGAGCTCCAGGGCCACGCCAGGCATGTTCATGCCCAGCATCTGTGCTCACCTGGCTCACCCTTCCCTTCCCTTCCTTCCCCCTGGCTGTCGCCCACTGGGTAAACACCTACTTGTCTTTCATGGCTTCATCAGACTTCGCTGTCACCTCTGCAAAGAGAGCAAGACTGGGCAGCATATACCCTTTGGGACACATCAGCCTGGGGGCCACCCTAACTTTGCTGTGTGACCTTGGATAAGTGATTAAACTTCTCTGAACCTCAGATTTCCCATCTGCTAAGTAGGACAATGATGCTTACCTCATGGTTTGTTGTTTAGATTAGAAAAAAGAAACACATGAAGCCCCTGATATAGCTGCTGGTCAAAAAAGGGCACTTATTTTCAGAAAATTTTCCTACCCTTCATCCACAGTAGAATTGGACTCTAAATACATGTACACACATCGGACCTTCTGACGTATGTGTGCCTGTGGTAAGAAACCCAAGTTACTGTCTCATCACTGCGCATCTTTCTTTGCTCACACTTCTCACAAGCTGGCACTATCTTACTTCCTTCTGTTCATTCTGTCTCCTTCAGTGCTGTCATTCCCAAGTTGCAGCTCCTTGGGAAAGCGATCTTGTTTGTCCTGTCCTTCACCGGATTCCAGTGCTTAGAATGCTGCCTGGCAGGCCCTCAGTTAAAGTTGGTTGAGGAAATGAATGCATGAATGAACAAATGAATCCATGTTCATCTCTTGCATTAGTCTTATTCCTCAATCTGTCCCCAGCTCCTGATAACTGACGTCAGTATTCGGCTGCTGTGTTTTTGCATTGCTATAAAGGAGCACCCGAGGCCGGGTATTTGGATCACGGTTCTGCAGGCTGTACAGGTAGCACGGCACCTGCTTCAGGGAGCTTCCAATCAAGGTGGGAGGCGAAGGGGAAGCAGGTGTGTCAAATGGTGGGAGAGGGAGCCAGAGAGAGGAGGGAGACCCAGCCTCTTTTAAACAACCAGCTCTCCCATAAACGAATAGAGCAAGAACTCACTCACTGTCATGAGGAGGGCACAAAACCATTTATGAAGCGTCCGTCCCCATGACCCGAACCCCTCCCAGTAGGCCCCACCTCCAACGGTGAAGATCAAAATTCAACATGAGATTCAGAGGGGCCGAATATCTAAACTCTGTTAGCTGGGATTGTAGAGCAAATATCATCAATCCTTCATTCTTGCATTTATGAAATACAGCAACGTAACTGCACACTAAGTCAGATCCACATGAATGCAGCCTTGCAGAAGGACACTAGACTACGATCCTCTTTCTCCAGTCCTTGCTCGCTCAAAACTGGTCCACGGCTTCCTTTCCAGCAGCATAAGAACTGCCCAAATTGCCAACCATAGACTGACTCACGAGCTAATTAATGATTGTTGCTTTGAGTCACTATGCTTTGTTTGTAGGTATGTTCACTCCATGGCCAAGGCTAATACAACAGGGAAAGGGTTTGCTGATGAAGGGAGGTCTGAGCTAGATCTGAATGACCAGTGGGAGTTAATCAGAGACAGACTAAGAAAAGGCGGAGAATTCCATGTCAAGGAAAGTGTGTGCAACAGCCATTTGGTAGGAGCTGGAACAGCGCTTTTATTCTTTAACATTTTACTGAACATCCACGCGGAAAATATACGATTGGTGAACCACTGTCATGGGGGAGGGAAACAGGCAGGCAGTGGTAGAGGGACCTAAGGGAGGGGTGACAATGGCCTGGACCAGGACACTGGAGATGGAGGGGAGAAGGTAGTGTTCTGGTTAGCTAGCACTGCTGAGTGGCTTAAAACTAAGCAATGTATTTTCTCCCATGCTTTGGGGCATTGACTGGGTTCTGCCAGGAAGTTCTCACATAGGGTCTGTCATGCTGTTATTGTCAGATGACAGCTGGGGCTGGAGCCATCCAAAAGCTTAGCTGGGCTGCAGATGAGTTCTTGTCCAAGGCAGCAGCTGGGGGCTGATGGGGCATCTCTCTCTCTCTGCCCACCTCACCCCATACGCAGCTAGCTGGGCTTCCTTACAGCATGGCAGCCTCAGATGGATTAAGCGGCAGAAATCTTCGCCCTGAGCAAGTGTTCTAAGAGCCCAGGATGGAAGGTGCAAGGCTTCTTGTGACCCAGTCTCAGAGGTTCCAGAACATCACATCTGCCACATCATTTCAGTCAAGCAAGTCATTAAGTCCAGCCCAGTTTCAAGGGAGGGAAAATTAGATTTTGCTGCGTCATGGAGGAGTGGCATGCCAGTGCAGGGAGGGAAGGGCTGATGGAGGATGTGGACACTAGCTACCAAGCATGGATCTGGGAGATCTTCATCAGACAAAATTGACAAGACTTGTTACTGGCTTGGATAAAGGCTTTTGCCCTTTGTCCTTTGGAATCCATGTATTAAAATCTATTTGAACAGCACTAAACATACAAACTTTTCTAGCACAGCCATACTGAGGTTTCTTCACAAAGATATGTTGCCATTGGTGGGGTCGGGGGTCAGGGGTCAGGGGTCAGAGGTGGAAATGCCCCCAGCATTTCACACACACAGAGGAAACCTCCCTGAAGAGGGCAATGGAGTCCTTTCACTCCTGACCTAATAAGGGAAAACTTGCCCCTGGTGTTCTCGTTGGCTGACAAGGCCAACAACTGGCTGAAAGAATTTCCCAGTGAATCTCTAACTTGAATAGTTCTGCTCCGTAACCTGGACCAGCTCAAAAAGGTCAAAGGCTGCTTGCTGCTGTGGAGCAGACAGACTAGACCCGGTTTCTGCACAATATCTGGGCTCAAGTCCTGTCCTGCCTAACCTACGACTCACATGACCTTGGGGACGTTACTGAATTTTTTGTCCTTAGTGTCCTCGTTAATAAAATCAGGATGATAATAGTACTTCCTTGGAAGGGCTGTTGGGAGGATTAAATGGGTTAATAAATACAAAGCACTTGACACAGTCGTTGGGAAATAGTGAGTTCTCGGTAAATGTCAGCTGCGCAGTAAGATAATAGGTACACAGTATGTTGAAATTGAGTTGCGGTGTAGATTTGGAATGTGAGCTCCAGGGGCTGGCCCAGGGATTTTGTTTGTACCAAGCTTTAGTTTTTAAACCATTCTTCCTGGGATTATCAGCAACAAAGTTTGCTTTTGATTTCCAAATGTTAAAAAAAAAATTGAATGTATTTCTGCAATGTTGCTCCAAACTCCTGCTATACAGTGCCTTCTCTCCCTCCACAGTGCCCATCTCTCCTTTCGTGGGGGGAGAAGTTTATCATTTGCTTCACTGGAAAATGTACACTCTTTAAATAGTGTTCTAATGTCTGCAAAAGAAAAAAAAAATTAGCAGAGCTGTCTCCAGGGAAGCAGCCTTTGACTATTCAAACCTGGGAGAAATGAAGGGTTTTATTTGTGGAAATTGGGGCATCCGGTGCTGTCTACTTAGGGAAGCAGGATTTTTTTTAACCACCCACCAACACCTCCACACACCAAAAAATTAATAAAATCTCAGAGAATACATTAATCATTTACATTATAGGTAATCTCTCAAGTTCAAGAGCAGTGGTTTTTTTTCTTCTGAATGTGGCTCATTTTGTGTGCGCATATCCTTCATCTCACACACTCCTACCAGGTAGGGACTACGAGCTTCCTTTTACAGATGAGAGCACAGAGGCCCAGCGAGGTTAATAATTGCCCGAGGTCACAAGTTTGTGAGTAGCCAAAACAAGACTGAAACCTTCTCTGTCCACTGTCCACTGCCCCACACATCTGCCATCTTTTTACCTGGGCCTGGATTCTTTCTATGTCTCAGCAGCTCTCTCTGCAACCAGCCTCTGTGTCATGTCCCACAGGATTGCTGGAGGAAGTTGACAACTTGTAGGGAAAGTTTAGCAGGAAGAAAACCAGCAGACAGGATGACACCTGGCATTCTTAAGGCACAGAGCAGAACTTAACTCTCCTGAGGAGCCTGGGGCTCAGTGAATATTAGGAGTGACTACTCAGTGAAGTTTAAATGTAATTTGTTTACATGCATGCAACTAACATTTATTGAGCACCTATTATGAGCTTAGCATGGTACTGGGTTCTGGTGATGCACGGATGAATTAAATGGCCCTGCTTGCGTGACATTCTGGAGGAGTTTGCAGCGAAGTGGGTGTGACAGATACACAGACGTACTGGAAGCAAAGCATATGGACAGGGTGCTGCAAAATTCCTTGGCCGGCTACCAGGTCCTGTGGATTCTGCCACCTGAACAGCTGGAGATTCTATCTCCATGGCTGTTGCTCTGGTGTAGGCCTTCACCGCCTCGCTGAGACCAGCAGGACCTCCTGACACCCTGCCTAACACTTCTGATGGCTTCTCCACACCACAACTAAAGGGACAATCTGACTGGTTTAAATCATCCTCCAAAGGCTCCTCGTTGCCCTATGACAAGGTCCAAACTCCGGAGCCAGGCCACACTGCAGAGAGCTGGGCTCCCTGCTTGGGTCTTGTTCACAGTTGGGTCCTAGGGTAGGGCTAGGCCATAGGTGGGCATTCAACCAATGTTTGTTGAGTGAATAAATGAGGCCAAAGGTCTTTATGCTACAGAGCAGCCTCGTGACATCATAATGCAGACTGCCCCACCCAAGAGATGTTCTGGGTCTATTTGAAGAATAATCACTGGTCAATCTAGGTGTGCACTGTAACCTCTTAATTGGACTTACTTTGAAATTCCTAAAGGTGTTTATATGCTGATAAGTGCTATGATTTCAATAGAGCTAAGACTTTTTGAAAATATTACATAACCATATGACTAATACCAAATTGCTAAGTGTCAGTCTGGTCCATAGCATAAGCCCTTGCCCAGGCATATTTGGGAGAGATGTGGGTAGTCAGTGCAGGCTACAGGGCAAAGAGTGGTTTTGCCTTTTTCTGTGGCCTTGGGCAGCTTTCTTACAACTTTAAGACCCATCTAAAACTGATCCCTGCCTCCTCTGCCTCACAGTGTCACTGTGAAGACCAGATGAACCCCAGGTGAGGAAGGACTGTCCAGACCCTACAGGGCTGTGCACGTGTAAGGGATTATGGCTGTGGCCAGAGAAGGCAGCATCCCACTTGTCCCATCATACTCCTCTCCTGGAAGTGGCTGGGAAGGTATCCTGGGATTATCTTCACTGTTCTTATTTTTTCCCAATGTGGGTCTGACACGCAGTGATGCAAACCTCTGTCTGGGTATCCTGCCTGAACTCATCAGTCCCCATAAACAGAAGCAGGAAAATCATTGGGCCAGATGTTTCAGAAGTCCTTATACGGGGAAGGATGTTGGATTCAGTGTTCTCTGAGGTTCAGTATGGGGATTTTCTGCAATCCTCTGACTCCAAGTCCTTTCCCTCAGCAGAAATCAATTTTAAACAATGACAAGGATTCTAGCAGAATTGGGCAACTTCTATAAACTCAGTATCTGGAAACTCCCAGGAAGCCAAGCCTTCAGGCAGAGTACTTCTCCTTCCTCAAAAAAAGTGCAAAAGAAAAAGAGTATTGTTAATTCATGCAAGATGCCAAATACCTAATTCCCTCTGGAAGTCACACACCCTTCTCTCCTGGCCAGAACTCTGTACCCAGGAGGCTGTACATAGCTGGAGAAAGAGACATATTATATCTTGGTATTTGCCTGGTTCCCAAAAGTATGTGCTTTGCCCGTTGCAAATAAGCAATCATTTTTTGATCACCTCTCCAAGAGTTTACTTGGGCCCAGAACATGGGGGTCAACTGTTTGTCATTTTGTTCTCTTGCTTTCTGAGTTCAGGCCTACAGTGAGAGTCATTCATTCATCCATCCATTCAATATTGAGACCTCTCTCTGTGCCAGGCACTATGCTAAGTGCTCAGATAGAGAAACGAATAAGACACAACCCCTGTTTTCAAGTATTTCCCAATTTATTGGGGAAAACCATTAAGTAAGCTAATTGCAGTACAATGCAATGTAGAAAGGGAATAGCAGAGTTCCTGGAATATTGAGATTGTACCAGCCAGGCCCTTGAGTGGCACATGATTAAGCAGGAGTAAGCTAGGTAAAGGTGAGTGCGGGGAACAGGTAAAGGGCCTTTCAAAGGGAACAGTTGAACAAAGGCCTGGAGGTGACCGGTGTGACCAGGACCTGCAGCAGCTCAGAATTACTGGATCAAAACGTGTAAAACCAGGATTCGGGGACGAGGACATGGCATAGGGACCGATCACAGATGACCTTGTGTGTCCCACTGAGGAGCCCAGAGAACTGAAGGGGAGAGGGGTGATATTGACACATTAGTTCAATGAATATGCAAGTACCTTTTAGAGGCTTGCTCAGTGCTGGCTCCTATTCCATTCTGAAAACCACTGAAAATTCTTTCCATCTTGATGCAAAGAAAGTTCTTTAGGCTGAAGGTCCAACATCTATACATAGCTGGTGCTTAATAAATGGTGATCATGGCTCCTCCCTGCCAGGGAGCTGTACTGCCTGGGCAATGTTCCCCAAACGATGCGGCATTCCATTCCCAGGAACAGTTACCTCTATACCATGAAAAATGGCCCACCCCTGCAGCTAACATCCAGTCCACGCACATTGTTTAAAGCCAGATTCCCTGCAACCCGCCTCGCCATGGAGAGGCAGGTGGACTCTCTTAGCTCTTTGCTTTGTAAGGAAAATGGTTTTCAGCCCAACTTCACTCCACAGCAATTACAGAAAATAAATTGAGGTATAAAAACAGGAGATGGCTAGCAGATGGGGCAAAATTAGCCTGGTTACTGGCACCCTGGCTGTGCAGGATGCAGAGATAGACCCTGCTCACCGGAGTGTGAAATGACCACGCGATTATGAATCCAGGCAGGGAGAAGGCAGCTCCTGCCTCAAGCCCCTGCACCCAAGAGCCCCTGAAGGGGCCTCTACTTCTGTCCCCACTGATCCCTGGCCACTGCTGTCCCAGTGGGGGCTCCTTTGTCTCCCCTGCCCCATGGATGACTTCAGGGTAAACTCACTCTCCTCCAGGGCTCTGCTTCAGGGGCACAGATCTGCTCACCAGTGGGGCCTCCACAGTTTCTTGTCAATTAACGAGTAGTCAGGTTTCCAGTATTCAGTACCCTGAACAGGGCAATGGCGACCACAGGCTCATGTGTTTAAATGCCCCATCAGCCCTGCCCAATTTTTCTTGGAATATTCCATACTTAAAGCCATTTTCTTTGTGGCCTTAGGTGTCCCGGAAAGGGACGGAGCACCCAGCTGAAAGTAGGGAGCTGGGACTTCATGCCCCTAAGTCATTCCTCAGCCTTGGGCACATTTCATGACTGGGAGAGGGGGGCGGAGGGAGGACCTCACTTTTTCAGGGTGTAAACCAATAAAGAACTCTTTGCCTGAGGTACATTTGAGTTGTGGGCCCCAAACAAGATAAGACCCAGGAATTCTCCTGAGTTAAACAGTGGGGGAAGGGATTCGGGCCAGAAAGGCTTGTCCTGGCATTTTCAGTAAGGCCCTGAAGAGGGTCACTTGGAGACTCAGCGGCCCAGGACCCCACCGGCCACCCCAGCTCCTGGAAGTTGGGTTGCTTCTCTCTCCTCCCAGAACTTGGGGTCACATCCCTGGACAGAAAATGGCTCCCGAGATCTAAACTCAGGAAAGAGGCCCTTGTCCCCATGGCCCCCCACTTTGGAGACTCCTCCAACTTTATCTCCATACCAGTTCGCCCCCTACTCAGGCCGTGGATGCTCCTCCCGAGGGGTACCCAGGTGTCAGGGATGGGCAGGGCTTAGGCCCGGGCCCTCCGAGGGGGCCGTCTCCCAGAGTGGGCAGTGGTGGGGGAATCTAAGGGGGTAGGAGACTTATCCTGGACGAGAGGGAGACGCTGGGGACAGCCTCCTGACCAGGTAGTCGGACGGCAGCCTCAGCCCCCAGCTGCGTCACCCGGCCCACCGCCCCCTGAGACATCACAATCTCGGCCCGGACCCCGCCCGCATCACCGAGCGCGTTTGCAACCAAACAATCCAACCAACAGACACCCCAGGGAAAAAAAGAAACCGGCCCGAGCCAGCCTCCCCGTCCCGCCCCGCCCCGCCCCGCCCCTCGCCCCCCGGGGCCCCCGCCCCCGGATGGGGGAGTGAGCGCGAGCCGGGCGCCCCGCACCCGCCGCCCCGCGCCCGCCCGCTGCCCGCCCGCGGCGGGGGCGGCCCGGACCGCGCCGCCCGCCCAGCCCGCGCCCCGCCCGCGCCCGCCGCCGCTCCAGCTCGGCGGCGACCTCGCCGGGTGCGTGCCGCTCGCGCGCCCGCCGGCCCGCTCCCCGCGCCCGCCGCCCGCCGCCCGCCGCCCGCGCCCGCCCGGCGCCCCGGCCCGCCCGGCCGCGCTTCATGGCTGCGCACGAGTGGGACTGGTTCCAACGCGAGGAGCTCATCGGGCAGATCAGCGACATCCGAGTCCAGAACCTGCAAGGTAACGCAGCCCGCGTCGCCCCGAGGGACGCCCGCCGGGCGCTCGCGGAGCCCGGGGCGCCGCTGCACTTGGCCGCTCGGGCCGCGCCGCGCGGCCCCGGCCCCCGCTGCTGTCACTCGACTCGGGGTTGGGCGCCGGGACGCCCGCCCCAGCCCCCAGCGTGGCCGCCCCGGCCAGGTTTACAGTTGCCCGGGGGTGGGGCGGCACGTGTGTGCGTGTGTGTGTGTGTGTGTGTGTTGGGGGGTCCGTTTTCAGTAGGGAGACGTCACCGTCCGTCTCCAGCCGCCGTTGCGAGTTTGGAGAAGTTTGTGTGTGGGCTCTTGGGGGCGGTGGCCCAGGTCAGGGAGGGGAGGAGAAAGTGTGACTACGTGTGTGTGTGTGTGTGTGTGTGTGTGAGAGAGAGAGAGAGAGTGCGTGAGTTCGTGCACTTCCTAAGAACCTTCGAGGCCGAGGGGATTGAATGGGGGCGGCACCTCAGGGGTGAGCTTGGCAGAAGGGAGCCAGGGCTGTGGATCGGTGGGGTCAGGCGGGCACCCAGCCCAGACCCGCCGCTTTCCTCAGGGAGCTGCCCTCCCGGGCAGGCTGGGACTCCAGCCGAGGGGGGCAGGACACTGGGACAAGGTGAAAAAGAAACTCCTGTGGCCAGGCGTTTCAGACAAGGGCTAGGAGTGGCTGTGCCACACATGTAGTGTGTTTATCTTTCAAAAGAATTTATTCAGTGTGGAAACTTAGAAAGCACAAAAATATTTGCAGGGGAAAAAAAATCACCTATAATTGCCTGCCTGAACCCACCCACTCAAGACAGACCTGCTCTTCTCCGAAGTGTATTTCCAGCCTCTTTCTATTTATATGTGGGTTTGCAGACTGGACAGAGTTCCGCTTCCGGCCTCTCTTCACCCACATTAACCTGTGCAGGTGAAGCTTCTGTAGCCACTTCCCCTGCAGGTTTGGATTTCTGGAGATTTCGAGGTTGGGGGTGGTTGGGAGACAACTGGGAGGCCTGGGCAGGTGTGATGGGGCTGTGTGTGTAGGGGGTGGCCGCCCCTCCCACCAGCAGGTGCAGGGACTTTACCGTGAGCAGGCAGGGAGCCCCAGCAGGCTGGGTGCAGGCTGGGGGATGGCTGAGCAGTAGAGTTTAAACATTACACCCAACTGAATGCCTCCTGGGAGCCCAGGTGGACCTGCCCCGCCCATGGGTTGGGCAAGGACACTGTAGGCAGAGGTGACCTGAAAAGGAGAAGGGAGCCTACTGGGGTGGGCGTTTTCTGAGCTCTTCTCGCTGTGATTTGTGTCGAAGGAGGATTGGGCTGGTGGTGTAGAAAATGATCCCTTTGGATGATGAGCCACGTGCCTGGATCCTGTTGCCTACGAAGAGCTGACATCCTATTTGGGGGTGGGCATTAGTATCTTTTGCTGAGATGCCATCTTGTTTGGGCTGTCAGGATGTGTGTGTGTGTGTGTCTGTACGTCTTAGGCAATCACTGGGTGTTTTATAGGCACTTAATAATCAATGCTTGGTGCAACAAGTTCCTGCATTCCTCTGGGATCAGCTCCCAGTTTAGAGGAAATTGACTGTTGTGAAGAAATGTTCAGCAATATCAGCATTAAGTTACAGTCAGAACAGTAGGATAAGTCTTCACAGAATGGGGGCAATTTGAGATGGGTCCTGAAGGTTGGGTAAGAGTTTGCCGGGTAGGGTACTCTCCCTCAGCTCCCAGTGAACTATTCTCACTTTGAGGCAAATGTCAGTTACAATTTGAGCATCAGTGGGCTTTGCTATTAAAAAAATAAACTTTTAAATTAATGTGTATATATATGTATTATATGTATAATGTACACTAATCTTAAATATAAGCTCAACGAAATTTTATGTGTGGATACACCCATGTAACCGCCACCCAGATCAAGATGGAGAAGATTCCCAGTTCCCTAGGTGGTTGTAGCTCCTTTCTTCCCAGTTAGTAACACCTTCCCCCAATCAAGCTAACTATTTTGATCATTATCACTGAAAATTAGTTTTGCCTGTAGAACTTGATGTAAAATTGAATCATACAATGTGTACTCTTTTGATCTGGTCCTTTTTGCTCAACATTATGTTTCTGTGATTCATCCTTGTTCTTGACTGCATCAGTGGTTCCTTTGTATTTCCGAGCAAACGAGTCCATGGTATGGATGTACCACTGTTTGGGTATCTGTCCATCTGTCCAGGGACCTTTGGGTTGTTTGCAGTTTGGAGCTATTTATGGATGAAGCTGTCTGTGTCTTCTGGGGGTTGTCAGCACCCCAGAGTTGCTGAGTTGGGCTTTGCTGCTTCTCTCAGCGTTGCTGAAAAGAGGCTGGGAGTGGGGCTGGGGTCAGAAATCTGCTTTCTCTTGATTTTCCCCTTGGGTTCTCTGTCTCTTGACTGGATGCTTAAAAAACATTTTCTCTCCTTGCTTCTGCGGCACTCAGAAAATCCCAACCAAAGGGCCAAGTTCGGAAGGCACCTCCCAGCCACGCCAAGCTTAGAGCATCTGCCAAAACCGGCTGTTGGATGTCAACTGGCCCCAGCTGTACCCAGACCATCATCCACGGAAGACTTGTTCATCTGAGCTTGGCATGGGTGGCAGTCACGAGAGGCAGGAAGGAGTTCAGGCTGGAGGGTTGCTTTTGCAGCTGTGTGGGTACTTACAGCACAGGTAGTCGTAGTGATGGGAGGCTGGCTACGGTGGGATGTCATGAATCTGTAGTCATGGGGATTGAGGGGGATTCTGGTCTCCATCTGCAGGCAGCGGCTGCTGTCAGGGTTAGGTATCCTAGTTCTTTTCAGAAAGCTTTGACCCTCTCGGGGTCCCGGGAGGGTATGGTTACAGGGTCACTAATGAGGGGTAGCCCCAAGTTTACAGTCTCTGGGATATTACCTTGCAGGGAAGAATGGTTTAGTAATAGATCTCTGTCTTTGTATCTATCCATATATCTAATGTTTAAGTTGAGTTGGAGGGACGTTGGCCTGTGCACACTTGCTCATCCAAAGCCCCCATCTGTCACCCTGCACTGCGGGATTCTGGAATCTATGCAGTGTGATTGTGATGTCGAAGTCATCCCCCAGGGACTGTTGGAGTGAAGACTTCCTCCACAGACTTCCTGTCTTCGGTAGGTCAGGGTGAGCTGGCCAGAGAGATGGCCTCTCCCAGGAGGTCTGCTGGTCAGCTTCCTGTGTCTGATAGGCAGATGAAGTTCTCTGGATATGGTCGCTATGGATGGCTCATAGAGATGTTTGTAAACTCTGGGCTCCCTGGCAGAGCATGGATGTCCCTCTGGGTAAAGACTGCCTGTGCCACCCTCGCAGGGTCGCTTGGAAGGAAGCGGGGGTGGTCCAAGCTGTTGACCTTTTCGGAGAGGAGAAGATGGAATTGTAGGATGTTGGCAGCCTCTGCCTGGTGGCCCCCACTTCCTTGGAGCCACATGGGAAAGCAGGGACTATATTTTCTAGAATGGAGGTTGGAGGCAGTTTGTTAAGGGTCTATGCCTTAACAGTTCTCTGCCTGGAGGTGGGGTCCACGGCTTCAGTGTCCTCCCGATGACAAGCCTGCTTTGGCTGTCCCCTCTCCTTCTTTGCCTGGGCCTTAGGTTCCAGCTGAGGGCTCCACTAGTTCTGGGGGCACTTTACTGTTGGACAAAAAGGGACATCGGGCCAGGATTTAGAGGAGGCTCCTGTTTGTGTGGGAAGCTGCCACTACCCAAAGAATCTACATTCCTTCTCTGTGCAGTTTAACGAACGTGTGCTGAGCACGTAGCATCTGGCAGACGCTGGGGAGTGAAAAGCTGGTTCTGCCTTTAAGGAGTGTGAAACTGTCACAGGCACTCAGCCAGACTGGAGCTTGAATTTTCTGATTCTAGCAGCGCAGAGGTCAGTTTTGGGCTGTCATCTGTTGTTCTGGGGCTTTTGGGGTTTGATGCTGTGATTCGTGACCCCACTGTTCCAGAGGGGTTTGGCTTGGCCCTGGCACCCAGAATTGGAGGTGGGCGAGTTAGGTGGGGCACCAGGCTGTTGCTGTTGCTGCTCTGGGGGAGCTGCATGGGGGAGTGTCCATCTTTCCTGGCTGGATCCTGCTCCCTAAGTGGCATTCCCACCCTCAGTCAGAATCTGCCCAAGGCCGCGGGACTTGTAAGTGGGGCAGGGATTTGAACCCAGGTCAAACTAACCCTGTCGTGCTTGCTCTGTGTGCCGTGGGCATACAGGTAAAGGGGCTGTTAGCCCTTGGCTGCGGGCTGTGAAGCCCTCCCAGAGTGGGGTGGCTTTGGGTCTGGACTTTGAAGGCCGAGCTGAAACTTGACTGCCCAGGTTCTGTATTACACAGCGTAGAACAGGAGAGAAGTCGCTGGACTAGCCTGGAGGCAGGACGGTGCCTGTGTGTTTCAGAAGCCCTTGCCCATGGGGCCCACTTTCTCCTTTCGATCCCTGGCTCAGGCCCAGGTGTTCCTCACGCGTGCCTGGACTCGGCAATGACTCCTTTATGGCTGGGGCCTGGCCTCCCCTTGGCTAGTCCACCCACCACCCAGCTACCCAAACATGTCGCTGCTAACGCCTCCAGCAGGTTTTGTGTCCTGTAGCAGAGCTGGGACCTGGGCAGCTCCTTGGTCCCCTGCCAGGACCAGTAGTATCATGGTCCACGAATGTCATGGTGAGAAAAAGGCAGGGTTGCCCTGGCTCAAAGGATGAAGTCAGCCACGACAGCCTTCTGCCCACAGCCCTGCCGTCCTATCTCCTGTCTTTATCTCCCCATCTCCAGACCTTCCGTGCATAAAGCCGTGGAGTACACAGCAGTGGGACCGGGATGCTGCCATGGCCACTGTTATCTGGCAGCCAGAGAAGGGAAGGAGCCCAGGAGGCACCTTTCCTGCTCCCACCTCCCTGGCTCTTGGAGGACACAGCAAGTACACTGAGGTTTCTGTACAAAAACCAAAAGGAAACCAAATGCAGAGGTTTCATGTCCTCAAGAAGCTGCCTGCTGGGGCACGGCCCCTGGGGCTGTGTGCTTGGTTCCAAGGCATGAATCATCACGTAGAGTTTCTTTCTGGCTCCAGGTGGGGTCAGGTCACGGGCTTTAAGTTAAGCCCTGATTGCAGGCACAAGGCCATATTCTGGTGCTGGCTCTATCCCTAACTCGAAGTGTGGATTTTTCTCCAAGGTCTTTTCCAGGTGGAAGTTCGCGCAGCTGGGGAAGCCACAGCCAAGACCAGGAGGCTAAAGGCCTGAGCCTGTGTCCTGGTTTTGTTGCTAACTTGCTGTGGGATCCTGGGAAATCCCTCTCCCTCAATATTCCTCAGTTTCCTCATTTGCAAAATTAGAGGGTTGGATCATCAGGGGCTCAAATGCATCTCTGGGAAGGTGGTGGGAGGAGTGGTGGAGCCTGGGCAGAGTGTGCCCACCTATGGCCATCTGTATTCCAGTCCCCGGGACACGTGGGGGGTACGGCGGTATGTGACTCTGGGCTCCACCAGGCACAGCTGGCTGGGTCCTGGATTCTTTTCCCTGTCAGGTGCTGGAGACTCGCTTCCGCCAAGGCCCTGTGCAGAAGATGTTGCGGTGAGAGTACACAGCAGTACATCGCGTGCACTCTTGGTTTGTCCTGGGTAGAGCTGAAGGTGTCCAGGGAGGTTTGGTGAGCGGCCCACGGACAGGGCAAGCAGGGGTCCTGACTCCACCCGTGCACGAGAACGTTCAGGGGCAGGTGAAGTGGAAGCCCATCGGCAAACGGTTTGTCAGCAGCGAGAGGAGCCCTTGGCCTGTTGGCAGCAGACCTAGGAAGAGGTTTCACTGCAGAGTCACATGTCAGTGGCCACGGCTCGTGGTCGGCCTTGACTCCGTCAGGACAGCCCAGCAGTCTGGGGGGCGGGGAGGGGAGCCTCAGACCAGCTCCGCTGCGCGGGGGCAGCAGCCCTTTGCCCAGGAGGCCCACGTTTCAGGAGCGGCCCTCCCTGACCTGTGGCACTCTCCAGCATGTAACTTTTTACTGGAACGGCTGAGGCTGCTCCTGCCCAACGAGCCACAGGTCACGCCTGCCCTGCATCTGAGGGAAGAGAGAAAAATAAAGTAATTGTCTTTTAGTGGTTGAACCATTAAAAGTGAACTCCCTGTTCCCATAGAAACCTTTTTTTTTTTTTTAATTTCCCCTTCCTTGTGCCTCTTTTTTTTTTTTTTTTAAACAGTGGTAGATTGTGTCTGTCGCAGAAGGAATTAGAGGGAGCATCAAAAATCATAAGTGTGGCATTAAAAAAAATCTTTGACCATTTTTCTTCTTTACTGGTCTGTCTCCTTTTGTTAGTTTTTTCTATCAGAGTAGGGATTCACAAAGTATGGTCTGCAGGCCGCATCCGGCTGCTGCCTCTTTTTGCGAATAAAGTTTTCTTGGACTAGCCACACCCATCCTTTGCATGTCGCCATTGGCTGCCTTCACACTACAAGGGCACAGTTGCGTGGTTGAGGCAGGGAAGGACCCACAAGACCAAAAATGTTCACCCTTTGGCCCAGTACAGGAAAAAGGAAGACAGAGAGCTGAATAAACTAAGTAAAATGCTCCAGGGAAAGGGAAAGGGGGTGTGTGTGTGTGTGTGTGTGTGTGTGTGAGTGATTTGGGTGCCAGCCCTGTCCATTTGTTCAGTAGTGTTTTCACCAAGGCAGTTGCTCTGACTTGGAACAGTGGCCCAGGATGGAGGCTCCTGACACACCCCCAGATCCCAGAGCCGCGGCGTTGGCTTTGACCGGCTGCCACAAGCTTCCCACCTGTGCCTTCCCACTGCTGTCCCGTGTCTGGTTGTATCCAGAAGAAAGCCTGGGTGAGGCCCTGGTGTCACCCCAACACCTGTGGGACGAGGGATCACCCTTCTTACCACTAGCAGGATGTGTCC
>CAUYPO010050743.1:0-24771 GCA_963574435.1 Cheirogaleus major | reverse complement strand
CAACAGGTTAATACTTATCGCAGCCGCGGAAAAGCCCCGCATCAGTACAGCGCGCGGAGGCCAAAGCTAAGTCAGGCCCTCTGCATCCGGGCCGCAATCGAGCCTGCCTCTGCCCATTGGTTGCTCCGCGTTGCAAGATCCACCCCCAGATTTGAAAGCTTCTTCCGGGAGCCTCTGGAAAGCCGGCAGCGTGAGCCAGCGCCGCTCCCGAGCTTCCTTCCGGAAGCCCCGCCCACTCCCAGCGTTCAGTGCGGCGCTTTGGCCGCCATTGTTTGAATTTGAAAAGGAAAACATTCCAGTGCTGCTCGCAGGCCGGGTGGCCAGGCGTAGGCAACGTTTGCAGGTGAGGAGGTGACCCGGGTAAGGGTGCCGGAAAGGAGGTGGGTGATTGCACATATATGAGGTCTGAGTTGGGGAAACGGCCTTGGCAATGTGGACATCTTTTAGCGGGGCTCATGACGCCTAGGAGCTTACTGTCAGAAACTGAGTTGCGTAGCGATGCGGAAATCTGGGACACCAGGTGCGCAGGGAGAATTGAGCTTTACTGAGTGGGTTAGGGTTTAAATGTTGTCTCCACTGCCTATTACTGACGCGAGACAATTTATTTAATCTGGCTGGGCCTCAGTTTCCTCGTCTGTTAAAAGGGAGTAATAATACCTACTTCCTCGGGCTCTTGTGAAGATTAAATGAAAATGCGTAAAGTTTCTAAAGTTAGAAACAGTGCTGGCGCATAATAGGTACTGTTTGCGATATTCAGTATTTTTAGTATAGTTGCTTCTGCTGTTGTTGAGAAACAGGCCTCTATTTGCCAACCTAGTTTCCTGAATCCCTGAGGTGAGGAGTTTGCTCAGGAGATGATATGGCCTCTTTTTGGGGGAGCCCTTTAGTGGCCTCTTTGCGCTTAATTCCAGACTGCTCCTGCCTGTGCCTGGGGCTTAACATTTTAGGGTTTTGCACTGCCAGGCTGAAGGGTGTGTGTGGGACTCTGACAGCTGTCATCCTCCAGCTTAGAAGGTTTTCCCCATCTCATTCCACTCTTGAGTTCAGTGATTCCTGTCTAGTCCAGTTCTCTAAACAGCGGTCCCCAACCTTTTTCGCACCAGGGACCGGTTTCATGGAAGACAAATTTTCCACTGGGGGGGGGGGGGTGGTGGGAGAGGCGGGACGGGAAAGGCGGAGCTCTGGTGGTGATGCGAGGACTGGTACCGGGCAGCGGCTCCGCAGGATTGGGACCGCAGTTCCAGTTTGTGCCTTATGAATTAGATTGTTTTTAATCCCTGCTTAAGGTGATCAAATTGAGGTTTGTTTTTGGTTTTAAAACAAGATAGCCTGTTAATAATCCAGGAGCAGAATAGCACTGTATATATTTTATTATATGTCCAAGATCCAAATTTCAAATTGCAAAAAAGAGTCCTCTGTTAGTTGTGAAGACTTTTTTTGAGGGTATATGTTGACGATCACATTCAGAATCTTCATTTAGGCCGGGCACGGTCGCTCACGCCTGTAATCCTAGTATTCTGGGAGGCCGAGGCGAGAGAGTCGCTTGAGGCCAGGAGTTCGAGATCAGCTTGAGCAGGAGTGAGACCCGGTCTCTAGTAAAAATAGAAAACATTAGCCGGGCGTGGTGGCTTGCGCCTGTAATTCTAGCACCTCCGGAGGCGGAGGCAGGAGAATCAGGAGAATCGCTTGAGCCCAGGAGTTTGAGGTTTCTGTGAGCTAGGCTGACGCCAGGGCACTCTAGGATTTTATTTATTACCATTATTTAAGTCACTAGGCACGGAGTCATTATCACTACATAAGTCTCTGAATTTGTTGTAGGAGATAACAGAGTATTATAAAACAAGGTTCTTGCCCCAAGAAATTTACATACTAGTTGGAAAGACCACGTATAAGTAGGAATCCAACTAAAATTACAAGAAGTGAAAGTACATCTCAACAATTTTAGAAATGCTAGGAAGTAGCTTGTTCATTGAAAAATAAACATGAACAAATACAAACTTATTTATCATAACCTTATTTTTTTATACACAAGAGTATTTTTAATTCAGTAATTTAAAATATCACAACTTTTTTTAAAACCAAAATTTATTTTAAGCCAAAGAATGAAATTTATTTTATAGTTTTCTGGACGGTTCTATGAATTATGCATCATGAAATGTCAAGCCAGTACTTTAATGGTTTTTGGCAAACTCCCCCACCCCCCATATTCTAGATCAGCGATTATTTTTTACTCCACGAGATACCCCTTTTCTTAATTTTCATCCATAAATTGCATATTTGAAATATTATATCAAACTGTATTGAAGTAACTTTCCTATTTTCATTACATCACTGATTTTTAATAAAAACAGGGGCAATAAACATATGAAACTTGTTTACTTGTATGGTTGGTTAATCCTATAAGTTGCCTGGGTCTCCTGAAGATAAATGTATAATTTCCTTAGTCTTTTTGCAATTTAGGGGGAAAAAACCCAACAATGCTCTTGTAGACAGTTTGGGGATTTTGGGGTTGATCAGAGAAAAAGATATTACCATAAGTTGGTAGTAGTAAACAAGGAGCTTTATTTGAACAGGGCTTTGAAGGGGTGTAGGCAAGGGAAATTCCTCTCGGAGTGGGACCTTTCCTAGACCAGAGTGAAGGACCACAACCCAGAGGGGAAAAATGGCAATGGAACTTGAGGGAGTGGGAGAGGAGAATTACAGAGGGACTTACATGTCAAAGTGATGTTGCATAGAGGGGAGTTAGAACTCTGAAGGGCAGCAGTGGCTTGGGGTTCTTTTTTTTTTTTTTTGACACATAAGACATTCTCATCTAAAGGGGTTCTTGATAGCCCTGGGTTCTATCTGTGTCTAGCAGATGTTTGGTGCAATTTCATGGGGTATACAAACCTGGCAGGCCCTAAATGTCTAAAAATATACTTATTCGGGCAATATTTAAAGCAAATATTAATAAATGCGTAAGAATTTATTTAAGTTTGGTAGCCAAGTGGGCTTTTGAGCTAAGGTCCTTGCCTACTGTGAAGAAGTAAACAATGTAGGGCCAATATGCAGGTCCATCATTGGATCATTTAGATAACACTTGTGGATCCCCATTATTACCTTCTTGAGCCAGGAACACTAGTTTGGGAGTCACCATTCTGGATATTTTATAATCTTGTCAGCACAGAGTCCTCCCCTTTTCCCTGGCATTGTGCACCTAGTAGATTCTCAGGAGTATTTTTTCAATTAATTTTTTACCCTTAAGTTTACCTTTAAGATTAGTAATTTGATGTTTAATTCAGTTGTAATAGTTTACTGATGAATTTAAAACCTGAAGTGTGTCAGGTACTGTTTTGAATCTGTTTACATACGTTATTTTACTTTTTACTTGCATTTGCAAGAATTAAATTGAAAGTGATTTTACAGATAACTGAGTTTAACTTCTAAATGCTAAAACAAGGTCTATAAGTAACATTCTTCAGATGACACTAAATAACTAAAATAACAGGGTTATAATTTGCTTTATGATCTATTGATTTTTGAGAGGATTTCAGGGAGAGAATGAGTATTTTCTACCATCTTTACAGATTACCTTTACTCATGAAATTTCTTTGTATGGATCTACCCCATAGATTGAATCATATGGATAATAGTAAGCCATGTTTAATATTATTTGATTCAGAGTCTATAAATAATAATTTGATATTTTATCTTTTCTATAGGTCATTGTGTTATATATGAAGCAGTCTAATGTTTTCCTTCTCTGAAATCTAGTTATTTGGGGGAAAGTAGTGAGCCAGACTTTTTAAAGTGTAAGTGGCTTACATGCTGACTTAGTAAGGTTGTCTAAAAAAGTTACTGTTATTCTTGCAGAATGGAATCTAATTTGAATCAAGAGGGAGTACCAAGACCATCTTATGTTTTTAGTGCTGACCCAATTGCGAGGCCTTCGGGAATAAATTTTGATGGCATTAAGCTTGATCTCTCTCATGAATTTTCCTTAGTTGCTCCAAACACTGAAGTAAGTATAAGAAAAGTATTATGTTGATTATTATTGAATGGAAATATTTGTGTGTGTGCATGTGACTAGGACAGAGATTCTCAAACTGTCTGGGTTTAAGGCAACCTTGTATCTAAGTAACTTTGTCATAGAGCTCTATGCCAAAAGAAATATATAACAGTTCCTTTTCAAGTAGTAGGCCTAAACAATTTAATAAGTATCTATGTCCTAACCTAATAGCCATTAGAAAAAAATTAACTTGGATGAAAAAAAGTTTTAAATTTTATTCTTTGATAACTACAGTTACTAACAGAATATGCGTGCCTTTTAAAATTTAATTTAATTTTTGACCTTATTTGGAGATATGTGTGTGCCTTTTGAGCGCTGCACAACTTATAAAACCTTGGCATCTGATTAGATACTGCCACCCTCATTTTCTGTTCTTCATTGTTTTTACGTAGTACTTGCTTTTTATTACTTACGGCAACCACTGAAAGAGCTAGGTTAGTAAAGATATGGCATCATCAAAATAAATAGTGACCGGGCGTGGTTGCTCACATCTGAAATTCCAGCACTCTGGGAGGCTGAGGTGGGAGGATTGCTTGAGGTCAGGAGATGTTGAGACCAGCCTGAGAAGAGCGAGACCCGTCTCTACTAAAAATAGGAAAAATTAGCTGGGTGTGGTGGTACGTACTTATAGTCCCAGCTACTAGGGAGGCTGAGGCAGGAGGATTGCTATCAAGTATTGCTGTGATTCCCTCAAAAAATGTGAGATGTTCCACTCTGTCCCTAGGAATTGCAAGCCTTAATTTTAAAAAGAATACAAATTTTTAAAAACTAAAATAACTCAACAGTGTTAGACTAAGTAAAAGTTCTCCCACTACCCTACTTACTACCATTGTAATATTTGCTTATATGTCTTTGCAGATATTTTCTTATACACGTACTTTTTGAGTCATTTATATTGTTTGTTACATTTTAGATTGTTAATTTTGGTACCTTAGAAATAATGAACTAACCCATTTTATAAAGAATAATGGAAGGGGGAAAGGGAAGTGAGGGGGCATAGATCAAAAATAACGTTTAATACCCATGATATGTCAGGTTTTTAAAAATACTTTAAGCTCATTTAATAATAAATGAAGGAAGGAAGGAAGGGACAAAAGAGAGAAGGAAGGAAGGAATTCTGTGATAAATGCCTCTTGATGATACAAAATGGAATTATATATTATGTAGTTGTTTGTGTCTGCCTTTTTATAACACAAAGGTTGGCCAAAAATGGCCTATTTTTGTATTTCTTGTTTTTTATACTTGCTTACAAGCTAAGAATTTTTTTTTTATATTTTTAAATAGTTGAAGAAAAATCAAAAGAAGAATCTTTCATGATATGCAAATTATATGAGATTGAAACTTCACGGTCCATAAATAAAGTTTTATTGCATCTCAGCTATACTCATTGGTTTACTTATTTTCTGCAGCTGTATATTTTCTGTTTCTGTATATTTGCATTATAATGACAGAGTTGAGTAGTTGTGACAGAGACTGTAGGGTCTGTAGATCCTAAACTATTAGCTTTGAGGCTTTTTACAGAAAAATTTATTGATCCCTGACTTAGCATTATGTTTTCGAGATTCATATCCATCAAATGTAAGTATTTCCTTTCTATTACTAAGTAGTAGTTCATTGTGCAGATATGCCACATTTCCATTTACCATTTGATGGACATTTGGGTATTTTCTGGTTTAGGGCCATTATAAATAATGCTGCTCTGAACATTCATGTGCAAGCCTTTTTGTGGACATGTGTTTTCATTTTTCTTTGGTAAATACTTAGGAGTGGAAGTTGTGTAAGTTTAAGTTTGTAAGTAACTGCTAAACTGTTTTCCAAAGTGACTTTATCAGCACCAGTAATGTATTGAGGTTCTAGTGCCTCCACCTCCTTGTGAACATTTGGTAATGTCAGTCTTTAATTTTAGTGGGTGTGTAGTAGTATCTTTTTATGGCTTTAGTATGTATTTCACTAATGAGGGCTTTTTCAAGTATTTCTTGGCCATTCCTATACTTTGTTTTGTAAAGTGTCTCTTTATGTCTTTTTCCCATTAAAAAAAAACAGGTTATTTGTCTTATTAGTGATTTGTGAGAGATCTTTATGTATTCCAGATACATATCCTTTATCAGATTTATGTCTCTATGAGATATTTTTAAATTTAAAGATGTTCAATTTAACATTTCTTTTTTGGTGTGTGTGTCCTCTGTAAGAAATCTTTGCCTTCCTCATAATTGTGAAGATTTTTGTCCTACATTTTCTTCAAGAAATTTTGTAGTCTTTGTTTCACTGGCTATATCTTTGACCCATCATCATTGACATCTTCACAATATTGAGTCTTAATCCATGACCATAGTATATTTCTCTATTTATTTAGATCTTTAAAGTCTCAACAATATTTTATACTTGTCAATGTAGAGGTCTTCCATGTCTTTTGTCAAATATATTTGTAAATATTTCATGTTGTTTGGTGCTATTGTAAATCATATTTCTTAACAGCTCTATTGAGGCATACTTAAGATTAAAAAAACTGCATATATTTGAAGTATGCAGTTTAACAAGTTTTGACGTATTTATATATACTGTGAAACTATCAGCATAGTCAAGATAATGAATATATTTATCCTCAAAAGTTTCCTCAAGCCTCCTTGGAATCCCTCCCTTTCATCACACCTTCAGGTAACTTCTAATCAGCATTCTGTCAATATACATTAGTTTTTTGTAGATTTGTTGGATTTGTGTGCATATGTTCATGTTGTCTCTGAATAAAGACAATTTTATTTCTTCTTTTTCAGTTTAGATGCATTTTTTTTCCTTTGTCTTGTTTTCTTTTCCTTTCTTTCCTTTTTCCTTTCCTTTCCTTTTTGTGCCTGATTGCACTGCCTATAGAACCTTTAATACAGTGTTAATAGAAGTGCTGAAGTGGAAATCCCTGTGTTGTTACTCATCTTGTTACTCAGATTCAGCCTTTCACATTAAGTATGATGTTAGCTGTAGATTTTTTTGTAAATGCCCTTTATTAGGTTAAGGAAGTTTCCTTTTATTACACTTTGCTGAGAATTCTAATTATGAATGGGTGTTGAATTTTGTCATGTACTTTATTTTTGTGTTTATAAAGTTTCTCATTTATTCTTTTAATGTGGTTAATTGCCTTGATTGATTTTTGAATACTAAATTAACTGTATATTATTCCTGGGAGAAGCCATTCTTGGTCAGGATGTATTATCCTATTTTGTATATTGGCTAGTATTTTGTTTGGGAAATTTTGCTTCTATCTTAATGTGGTATGTTCTGTAATTTTTTTCTGAGGATATCTTTGCAGGTTGTGTGTTATCAAGGTTATGTCAAACTCAAAATTAGTTGAGGTGTTTTCCTTTATTTTTGTAAAGAGTTTATGTATGATTTGTATGATTATTTCCTTAAATGTTTGATAGAATTTACCAATAAAGTACCAGGACCTTAGTTTTTCTTTGTAGGATTATTTTGTTCGAAAATGGATTGAATTTCTTTAATAGATACAGGGTTATTCAGATTTTCTGGTTCTTATTTCTGTTTTGTCAAATGTGATTTTCAAGTAATTGTTTCCTTTTTAAAAATCTTTTTAAAGAAAATTTAAAATATATCTTTAAATTACATTTAAAAATGAACTAAACTTATTTCTCCTTCAAAAAAAAGTAGCAAAGAGAATATTACAGAGTAAAAAAATTCTGAATGCATGATGGAATTGAGCATTGGGTTAGTAGTATATTCTGGTTACTTGTGACTTATTCTAGAGTTCTATTTTCCAATTACTTAGAGTCTCATTAATTGTATTAGATACAAAGGTTAGGTTTTCATGGAAAAAAGGCTTTATGTAAACTTCACATATAAATACAGGAGGTAAGGAAACTGAATCTTTTGTGGTGTATTTTGTTTTAATTTAAATAGATTTGTTGAGTTTTTCTAAAATGGTTAACAACAGAGTAGTGACTATTTGCTTAGAAATTCTGTTTGATCTCAGATTATTACATAACAATTAGCTGTGTTGAAGAAAGATGGTCTCTGAAAAGCCATATTTTGTTATCTTTAAAATATACTTATTTTTTTCTTCTTCTTAAGGCAAACAGTTTGGAATCTAAAGATTATCTCCAGGTTTGTCTTCGAATAAGACCATTCACACAGTCAGAAAAAGAACACGAATCAGAGGTTTGTGTTGGATTTAATTGTGTTTTAATATGTTACTTTCATTAAACAGACAAAATACTATCGTTTTTATTTATTGTGGGTATGTGTTCTAGGGCTGTGTGCATATTCTGGATTCACAGACCGTTCTGCTGAAAGACCCTCAAAGCATCCTTAGTCGGTTAAGTGAAAAAAGCTCTGGGCAGATGGCACAGAAATTCAGTTTTTCCAAGGTAAGTACCCATGTGAAACTGATTTTTTCCTAAAGAGGAAGAGATTTGCTTGGGCTAAATGGCTATATATTATAATTGTAATGACTATACATTTTGTGCTTATGGAACTTCAATCTTAGGTACTGGTATTTTTCCTTAAGAGTAGGTCTCAGATTTCAAGTCTGGAAATACATAATTAGAAGTGAAGAAATCACTGCAGTGTCCTTAAAATTATTATTTTTTTAAAGAAATGATTTTTTTCAAACCTTAAATGACAACTTGATTGGCTGGGTCAAATTTCTATCTCGAAAACTTGAAAATTTTCTGGTAATAAAACCATCAAGTGTTACTTGTGGAAGTGGGGATATGGCAAATGTTTTAAGAATGAATCTTATATAACCAATCTTTCAAATTTTTTAAACATGAGAAATGGGTAGAACACATTGTGAGTTAACCTGAATTTTCTAAAAAGACTTGTTTTAAAAATGTTTACATAGGTTTTTGGCCCGGGAACTACACAGAAGGAATTCTTTCAGGGTTGTATTATGCAGCCAATAAAAGACCTCTTGAAAGGACAAAGTCGCCTGATCTTTACTTATGGGCTAACTAATTCAGGAAAAACATATACATTTCAAGGTAAATATTGTTTCATTTTGGTTGAAAAGGATAAAGAAGCAATAATATTCACTCAGTATTTTTATAGTACTTGCATGTATTTAACGTTTCCATCAGCTTGTATGTATTTGCTCCATTTTTAATAGTAATAGCATATTGAATATGTATTGCCTATGGCTTTTAATTCAGATTTATTTAATTCACATGTAAAAATACCCATTGATAGAGAAATAAGATTAATGATGAAAATTCAGAAAAAGAATTGATGTGATATAGAAAATTGAGCATTGGTAACCAGGAAGACACTTTATATTTAATTTTACTTTTATATTTTGTGATTGTGGGTGATTATAAATCTTAATATTATGGCCTTACAGGAATGTAAAATTTCAGATTTTGCATAGAATAGTAGTTGATAAAATGTCTACGTCAGTAATACAGTGAAGACCAAAGTAATGGAAAACTGAGTATTCCCTCAACTTCTCTCACACTTAGTAATATGGTAGCTATTTACTCTTGCTTATTGGTAGTACAGGAGGAGCTTTAGTAGTCCAGGAAAGTTTCCTCTTTCCAACTAGTCTGAGAGAGTATAACACAAAAATTCTTTTTATAGGCACAGAAGAAAATATTGGCATTCTGCCTCGAACTTTGAATGTATTATTTGATAGTCTTCAGGAAAGACTGTATACAAAGACGAACATTAAACCGCATAGATCCAGAGAATACTTACGGTTATCACCAGACCAAGAGAAAGAAGAAGTTGCTAGCAAAACTGCATTGCTTCGGCAAATTAAAGAGGTATGGAAGTATTTTAGTATGTAAAACATATATAAATCATGACCTTTTATAAACCCTCTTGTTTCAGCCTATATTGGAATCTGTTTTGTGGTGGTAGTGGCTGCTTTGGGTTTTTCTTGAGAAAGATGTTTAAAGCTTGAAGTTTGAAGATATCTCTTTCTCTTATTTAATGTTATAAAAGCAGCAAGAATGTTTAAACAATACAGATGTAAATGGTTCTGAAATGATTTTGGTTGTTGTAAAGCTGGTATTATACTTTTTATGGGATGAATTTTAAAAATTCTGTGTTTTTTATTTTATTGATTGTCTGATCAATTCATTGAGACAGAGTCTCTGGCTCTGTTGCCCAGGCTGGAGGGCAGTGGCTCACTCATAGCTCACTCCAGTCTCAAACTCCTAGTCTCAAGTGATCCTCCTGCCTGAGCCTCCTGAGTAGCTGGGACTACAGGCATGTGCCACCAGGCCTCACTAATTATTTTTTATAGAGATGAGGTCTTGCTACGTTGCCCAGGCTGGTCTCGAACTCCAGGCCTCAAGTGATCTTCCTGCCTTGGCCTCCCAAAGTGCTAGGCTTATAGGCATGAGCCACTGCACTTGGCTAAAATTCTGTTCCTTTAATTGTGAAAGTAATATATACACAAAATTTAAATAAAGAAATGTGAGAAATAAAAGGTAAGAGTTTATTATAATTGCATTCTTGCAATTATAAACCAGTAAGAGAAAACCATAAGAGATTGGAAAGCATATTCTTTAGACTTTTTCTATCTATATAAAATCCATACATAGAACTTTCTATATGTCTGCATATACACATACACCATCATATATATGGTTACATATATCTTCATATCTTTTTCTTTATGTATTATATGTAGGATATAGTTTTTTTTTTTTTTTATGAAAATGGTCTTTCTCATTTGGGCTTAATTTATATTTCTTTAATTATGAACGAGGTGATTAGTATATCTTAGAATTTTTCCTGTGAATTGTCACATATGCTCTTTGCCCATTTTTATCTTGACTTCTTACTGGTTTGTAAGAATTTATTTTAAAAAATTAATACATTATTATATGGGTTACAAGTTTTTCAACTTATTGTTTGCTTCTCCCTACCCTCATTGTGTTTGTCAATTTATTCAAAAATTTTTTATTAAGGCACCTACAGTTGTTCAGGCAATATTTTAAGTGCCAAAGACAAATGGTACTGCCCTCATAGAGACTGACAATAAATAAATACACTATATGCTGTAAGGGGATATTATTTTAATAAGGTGGTACCAGCCGGACGTGGTGGCTCACGCCTGTAATCCTAGCACTCTGGGAGGCCGACATGGGAGGATTGCTCGAGGTCAGGAGTTTGAGACCAGCCTGAGCAAGAGTGAGACCCTGTCTATACTAAAAATAGAAAGAAATTAACTGGACAACTAAAAGTATCTATAGAAAGGAAATTAGCCGGGCATGGTGGCGCACGCCTGTAGTCCCAGCTACTCGAGAGACTGAGACAGAAGGATTGCTTAAGCCCAGGAGTTTGAGGTTGCTGTGAGCGAGGCTGATGCCACTGCACTAGCCCGGGCAACAGACCAAGACTCTGTCTCCAAAAAAAAAAAAATAAGGTGGTACCATATAAACTTTTAAAATTTTTTATGAAGTTATACTTGTCTGTTTATTCCTCCTGTGCATTCTGAGTTTTGTTTTATGTTTTCAGACATTTATTCTATTCAAGACTATTAAAAACTATTAACAGTTTTTATAAATATTTTCAAACATTAAGGGGGATTTTCTGTTTTTAAGACATTTAGAAACCAGGGTTTTAAAGTAATAAGAAAAAGTGAGTCACTCAGTGGAGTTCAAAGTTCAGAGTCCATGATTATAGTCTCTGAAAGTAAAGTAGTATATTAATAAAAATTATGAAGGTTAGTAGATAATTGCATAAGTAATTCATATAGGAAATTAAAATCATTAATAATGAAAAAAGTTTACTAACAAGTTATCCAGTTAAAACAAAATATTATTTTTCCTATGAAATTATTAAAATGTTTAAAAGAATGACATATGCACTTTCATACATTGATTGTAAAATGTTTCTGGAAAGCAGTTTGACAATATTATATTAAGAATGAGAACTTTTAAATTTTTCATATCTTTTTATCTACCAATTCAGTATTTTAGGTACATATTCTAAGGAATTAATTAGAATGCAGAAGAAAATATTGTCTTAGTATTTTTACTGGCCAAACTTTGTAAATAATTTAAATATTTAATAAAGAAATAATTAAGTCATTTCATGTCTCTTCAGGTGCATGGCCATCAGCTGTGTATACATAATTTTTAATTATGAGGAGAAAAAACTTAAGTGTGGGGAAAATAATAGAAGGTTACCTCAGGGTGGTGGGGATTGACTATACATGGTGATATTCTTTTTAATACTTTTCTGTATTTTCCCAACTTTTTGCCTTATGGGACTATATTGTTTAACTAGGAAAAAAACTAATAAATAGAGGTCACCGCATTGACTGGATGAAAGGTTGTGATTTGATTTGTGACTTGTTTGGATAGTTAATCAATATCTTGATTATTTAACCTTATCTAAAAATATTTTTTAACTAAGAAAAAAATCTTTCTTTTTTAGGTTGTTATGCATAATGACAGCTATGATACTGTTAATGGTAAGGTTTCCTTTCTCACTTATCTTTAATATGTAGATCATACGAAATATATTTGAAAAGCTTTAAATTTTGAAATCACTTCTAATGATTTAATTTCTGTAATGACATAGTCAAAATAATGGACTGGAAAATAATGCCTATATGAAATGCCAGTCATTGTAAAGTTTTATTTGGATTAAATACCACAGCTATCCCTTTTTAATGTTTAGAATTTTAATATTGAATTCAAGAGACACTCTTGTTTTTCTTTGTCCTTTATGCTTAATTTGTTTGGTTCATTAGCATATTTTCAGAAAGGAAGGATAAGAAGAAGTCATTTTGTTAATCCAAATATTATTTACATGTTGCTTTGTTCTAAAAAAATGTGTAATATAGATGGTCATAAGATTAAGAATACTTGGCTTTTCAAGTCCAGCAGGCTTGATCTATACTTTTAAAAGTTCCATTTTTTTGTCAATTGCTCAATTTTGTCATTATCCTTTTTCTTTCTTCTTTTTGTAGGAAGTTTAACAAATTCTTTGAATATTGCAGAATTTGAAGAATCCATGAAAGATTATGAACAAGCTAGCTTGAATATGGATAATAATATAAAATTTTCTGTGTGGGTTTCGTTCTTTGAGATTTACAATGAATGTATTTATGACTTGTTTGTTCCTGTATCATCTAAATTCCAAAAGAGGAAGATGCTGCGCCTTTCCCAAGATGTAAAGGGCTATTCTTTTATAAAAGGTATACTAATGAATATTTTTATTTTACTGCTCGTAGTTCTCTTTCTAGACTTTGTGACAGCTATAGGAAAGCAAACAGGAAGCTGAAAATTTTATACTGATTATTAACATCAAGAGAATAAGAGAATTTTGTGCTTTGAAAGTATGTTTTGGTATATTTATTAAACTTTAATATGAAAGGGTCTAGCTTGGTATCATGTTTGCTTGAATATCGTTGATTGGATTCTTGGTGAGGAGAAAAACTGTGTGTTGATATTCACATTATTCTGCTACTTGTAGCAGTGTCCAAAATTTAGAGCTATAAAATATTACTGTTCTTCCCTGGTAGTTTTTCTACCCTTTAAAAAGCAATTACACTAGGAAATACATATGAATAACATCATAACTCAGTACCCATATATGTAATTGTATGCATATGTAATATTTACAAGTCAAAAGTTTCATTAATTATATTTTTACTACAAGGAGCATACTGTGCTATTTTTTATATTCTATTTCATTTTTATAAAATGCTTGTTATAACTCAATAAATTTGATTTCATGATTCTCTAATGAATTGCAGTCTGCAATGTCTCATAGCTGGGTAATTGTTTTATTTTTAAATTTTTATTTCAGCATATTATGGGGGTACAAATATTAAGGTTACATACATTGCGCTTGCGTCCCCTCCCCCCTTGAGTCAGCCCTTCAAGCGTGTCCATCCCCCAGACGGTGCTCATCACACTCACTATGTATGTAAATACCCATCCCCTCCTCCCCCCTCCCACTTGCCCAAGACCCGATAAATGCTTTTTTTTTTTTAACATTTTGGTTACATTTTATATTTTTGCCCCTCCCTAGCAAGGGTTAGAGGTGTGCCCTTCCCCTCCACAATGCTCACCACATCCCTCAGATGTGGGACTACCCTTCCAACCCCGAATCCCTGGTGAACACCATCACCCTTTGAGCACCATGGTGTTAATCAGTCAGTACCAATTTGATGGCGAGTACATGTGGAGCCCATTATTCTGATCTTGTGTCACCTCACTTTGGATAATGGGCTTAAGCTCAATCCAGGATAATATAAGCAGTGCTAGCTCACTGTCGTTTCTTAGAATTGAGTAATATTCCATTGTAAACATATATCAAATTTTAATAATCCACTCATAAATTGATGAACACTTGGGTTGTTTCCATGTCCTTGCAATAGTGAATTGTGCTGCCATAAACATTCGGGTGCAGATGTCTTTATAATAGAATGTCTTATGCTCTTTTGGGTAGATGCCTAATAATGCTGTTGCTGGGTTGAATGGTATTTCTATTTTTAGCTCTTTGAAGCTGGGTAATTTTGTAGGTTTAATCTGTACTGTATTTTGTCTCTCCTTTTTTACTGAGTTCTAATTCTAAGGAATTGTACTTGTTTTTAATTTTTCCTTTGACAAACTCTGTTAAAGAACATTTACTTTCTGTGTTTGTGTAACTTAAATATTGGAACATTGTTATAATCTCCTCCTCTTCTGTATGTCTTCTCTTGTGGAACATGAAATAGTTGAGTGCAGCTAGGATGTATTATTAGAAGAAAAATGTCATTATATTTCACTGGAAAAGACCATCAAAGAGATTACATTGTAGAGCACATCCTATGTTTTAATAAATTGATATGTGTACTCTTTATTTTTTAAAGATCTACAATGGATTCAAGTATTTGATTCCAAAGAAGCATATAGACTTTTAAAACTAGGAATAAAGCACCAGAGTGTTGCCTTCACAAAACTGAATAATGCTTCCAGTAGAAGGTAAGGAATAAACCCTATGGGGTAAGCCTGGAGCACCCATGATATTCTGTGCTAATTTAAATACAACTGATTTTAAAGTAAAGTGGGCAATAGGTTCTGTTATGTTTTAAATGAATTTATAGGCATAACAACATTCTGTAAACTAAACAGCACTAAATGCATAATATTCTCATACTATTTCTTGTCTTAACATTAGGTTTGCTAATTTGTAGGAAGTCTCTGAGGTTTTTTTTACTCTTTCTTAATGTCAATATCTAAGCTCAATATTTTCAGGGGTGTCTATAATCCTGGCCTTTTCTCTGTGTCTTTTCCACTTACCCCATGAATACTATATACATACTGAGTTAGGCTATAATTTCAAGGGGTTATGTTCTTGATGGAAGGGATTAGGGGATGAGAGACACAGGAAGTAAGTTTGAGCAGTGTGTTATTTATTTATTTATTTACTTACTTGAGACAGGGCCTTACTCTGTTGACCAGGCTGGAGTGCAGTGGCACTATCATAGCTCACTGCAGCCTCAAACTCCTGAGCTCAAGCAATCCTTCTGCCTCAGCCTTCTGCGCGCCACCACTCCTGGCTAATTTTTCTTATTTTTTGTAGAAACAGGGTCTCATGTTACCCAAGCTGCTCTGAACTTCCTGGCTCAAGTGATCCTCCCTCTTCACCCTTCCAAAATGTTGGGATTATAAGCATGAGCCATTGTGCCCGGCCTGAAGCAGTGAGATATTTAAAACAGGCTTTGTCTTAAGGGAAAAAGAGCCCTGTCCCTATACTTAGTTTCACATGGGATGATATATGGTACAGATCTATAGGTCACATGTATGCTTTGCTATAGGTACATATTCAAAGAATATTAGCTGTACATAATACAATTTTAACTAATATGTTCTTTGTGATAAAATTGTGACTGTTATAAATGATTTCATTAATAGAAGTTGGAATGTCAAGAGAAGGTTTGAGGGATTTTAGGCAACTGGGTATATGGGTGACGGTGGGACACTGGATTGAAATGTTTGGCAGCATAGTCGGGAAATGCAGTGGTGGACTACAACTAATATTAGGGTATAAAATAGAGGTCAATTTAGATACTTGTCACTCTCCTATTTAAAATATAGAAATTAAAAATGTAAAGATAACATTTGATCTTTGTATTTCAGTCACAGCATATTCACCATTAGAATATTACAGATCGAAGATTCTGAAATGTCTCGTGTAATTAGAGTCAGTGAGTAAGTTGAGTATTTAAATTATAATTATTTTGAATTGTTTTAAAGAACTTTTAAAGTAATTTTTGTTTTTTTTTTGGTTCATTCAGATTGTCTTTATGCGATCTTGCTGGTTCAGAACGAAGCATGAAGACACAGAATGAAGGTGAAAGGTTAAGAGAGACTGGGAACATAAACACTTCTTTATTGACTCTGGGAAAGTGTATCAATGTTTTGAAGAACAGTGAAAAGTCAAAGTAGGTGTTGCTGAAAGTGTTATTAACATATTAATATAATGTTTAAACTTTCAACTTTGCTGTTTTTAGAAAGTTCTGTTTAACCTGATTCTTACATAATGCCTGTGTATGGATTATGATTAAAGTACTTAGGGATCTTGGATTAAAAAGAAGATAAAAATTTTAAAAAGTCAATGCCAGTAATTCATCAAATAAACTTAGTATTTTCCATAGCAAATACATACCAACAGATTCTGTAGAGGATAAACTTCTCACGATGCTGGTTTAGCATCTAAAACCATTTTTTCTTACTATAGCATTGTGTGTGTTCTTCCACATGTGATAGTTTTTTGTATTAATTAGCATTTTAGGCTGCATAAATGATAAATTAGGCTTCACTCACTATTTCTAGTTAAGGTATCTCATAGTAGCTAGTATATAGCTAGGGAACACAATCTAGTTAAATGTGATTTTCTTTGCATTTTGCCTAGTGGGTTGTTAGTATTTTTATTAGTAAGTAGCAATGTTTAAAGACAACAAACAGAGAAGGACTATTACAGGTGATTTTAATCACAAAAGTCCACAATAGCTGGATCAGTTATTTCTTTATAAAATGTATCAGCATCTTGACTTCATGAGATTTGTTTTAACTTAAAATTTTTGAAAATTTTTTTCCATAGGTTTCAACAGCATGTGCCTTTCCGGGAAAGTAAACTGACCCACTATTTTCAAAGTTTTTTTAATGGTAAAGGGAAAATATGTATGATTGTCAACATCAGTCAATGTTGTTTTGCCTATGATGAAACACTCAATGTATTGAAGTTCTCAGCCATTGCACAAAAAGTAAATATATATTTATTAAGCCTCTTCTTATTATTAGAACATTAACAATTTTTCTTGAAATAATTATTTTGCATTTATTACTATAAGCCTAGAGAATAATTGAAAATTAAAAATGTAAATATTTGACCAAGTAGGAAGACTTGGGAAAAGATTGAAAGTTACCCCTGCCCTTCTAGGATTAAAATGACCTGGAGTATTAAGTGTTAATAATAAACATTAGTTACAAATTTTTTGATTAAAAAATTTTTTTTGAAGAGAGAGAGCCTTGCTCTGTTGCCCCAACTGGAGTGCAGTAGAGCGATCATAGATCACTGCAGCCTCAGACTCCTGGGCTCAGGAGATCCTCCTGCCTCAGCCTCCTGAGTAGCTAGGACTGCAGGTGTGCGCCACCATGCCCTGCTAATTAAAAAAATTTTTTTTTTAGAGATAGGATTTTGCTGTGTTGCCCAGGCTGGTCTCTAATTCCTGGCCTCCAGCGATTCTCCCACCTTAGATTCACAAGTAGCTGGGATTATAGGCAGGAGCCACTATACCCAGTATCAATTACAAATTAATGACTGTTCTTGGAATGAATTGTCAGCCATGCGTCTGGTTCAGTTATGGCTTCTGAGTAACTGGAAAACCCCCTGCTAGCAGTCTTGCTAAGAAGTTAACCCAGGAAGGTAGATTTACCTGTAGTATACCTGTATAAGTAGCTTTTGCAAAATCAGAATGTTCATTTAAGGATACTCATTTCTTTTTGTATGTTTGTTTGCATAGCTTTTCTTTTAACACTCAAATTGTCATTTGACTTTATAAAATTAATTATTTTTGAGTGGACAGTTCTTGCCTTTACTATTTTAACAGTCACATTGGATATTTTAACAGGTTTGTGTTCCAGACAATTTAAATACATCTCAAGAGAAATCATTTGGACCTGTCAAATCTTCTCAAAATGTATCACTAGACAGTAATTTGGATAATAAAATATTAAATGTAAAAAGAGCCACCATTTCCTGGGAAAATAGTCTAGAAGATTTGGTGGAAGATGAAGATTTGATTGAGGAATCAGAAAATACCGAAGAAAACCAAAATGTGAAAACTGAACTTACTGATGAAGATCTAGATAAAACATTAGAGGAAGACAATGCTTTCAATAGCCACAAGGAGAACAGAGTATGTATTAAGAACTCATACTTCTGTGCTTGGCTTGTTATTCTAAAATTAGAGTTAACAATACTTAAGCCTCCCTCTCTTTAATTATTTTCAACAATACACTGAAGTTTTTGTATTTTGAAGTCTTTATATTTTGAAAAATTTCAAACCTACCAAAAAATTAGTATAATGAATACTCATTTATTTTTTATCTGGATTTGCCAGTTATCATTTTATGAGTGAGTACATTTTTTTTGGTCTGTTATCATTTGAAAACAAGATGCAGACATAAAATACCTTACAACTAAGTATTTCAGCATATATTTTCTAAAAACATGGACATTTTCCTCATGATCATGAGACCATGTTCATAACCCCTCAAAAATTAACATTGATACAATAATATAGTCTATTATACCATCCATATTGAAATTTCTCCAGTGGTTCCAACTTTATCTACAACCAAAGTTAACACATTGCTTTTGATTTTCGTGGTTTGTTTTTTTTGTCATCTCTAATCTAGCATTGATATTTTTGAAAAGTGTAGGCTGATTTTCTTGTAGAATACCCCCAATCTAGATTTGTCTGATTATTTCCTCATGATTCAGGTTTAACACGTTAGTCAAGCATATTGTATAGGTGAAGTTGTGAGTTTCTCATTGCGTGACACCAAGAAACACATGATGTCTGATTTCTCCATTCTTAAAGGTGCTGTTTTACTCAGTTAAGGTATAGTATTTCAGATCTTTCTTTATTATAAAAGCATATCATCTGTGGGATGATACTTTGAGGCCATGTGACTATCCTCTTCCAGTATCCTTTCACTGAGGGATGTTAACATATTCTATTAGACTTGGAGTCTTAAAGTACAAGTGTTCAAAATCTCTACCCATTATCAATGATCCTATTTCTTCAAAAACTGGAATTTCTTGGTCATCTTACTGTTATGATAAATAAATGAGGTTTAACAGCGATTCTTTTATCCTTTGTCCAGATACAGTTTATATATATTTTTAAGTTGTATTAACCCTGAAATTTAGATCATATCCACATTACCTGTTTCCTTTATTAATTGGCTATAACTACATATGTGTACATGGAGTCCTCTTACTGGTGTCCTAGGAATACTGGTAAACTTCTGTTCAAGGTATGATATGTTTGACATATCATACATCACAGTGCTCTTTTGGACTATAAAAGTCCAAGTAGAGGGATGATGTGTTGGGTTAAATACATTAATAATTTACCTTAGTGTCCCTGAAAGCCATTATTGTACCTACGTTGTTTAGAAATAAGAATGGTAGCCTTAGATGTGGTACAAGGTCCAGTTTGTCTGGTCACTGTGTGATTGGACCTTGTTATTAGGGCCTCTGTGATTCCCTCAGTGCCAAAAGAAGCCAAAAATAGTCCTGTTTTAGTTTTTTCTGATCTTCTCAAAGTTGAAGTTTTTATATAATGTCGTTTAAACTTGAAATGTTAGTAAAATTTCTGAAATTACTAGGGAAAAATATTTAATGCTATCGTTTACAGTGGATTTCATGGTGTAAATGCATGTGTATCCTATAATATTGACTAGATCTTAATACTTTAAAGTGAGAAATTTATCAAAATTTTATTGAATATTTGATGTTTAAAAATATAAAGGATTAGGTGTAGCATGCTTTATTTGCATTTTAATAGAGGATTGGAACTAGTAAAAATCATTATAAAATATATTGATATTAGCATATTTACACTTATATTTAATAATTCACTTAGCTATAATAGCCAACCATAATTTTTTTCAGCAAAGACTTTCAGATGCTAACAGTGATAAAAACTAAGACTCTTAAAATAAACCAGTTTCCCAAGGTATTCCTACATTCGTATAGATTTCTCTAACTCTCTTACATTTCTACTTCAATAGTTACTATTTATTGTTTCAAACAAAAGTTTGCAGTTCTTTAAAATTATTAAAGTAATATTATATATTCATGGTAGAATGAAAAGATTTAAATATACAGATTAATCTACGTCTCATGTTAATGGATTTTTACTATACATTGCTGTTTGTAACCTTATATTCTTTATTTTAAAAAATTGTGAAAAATATGTATTATTAATATAGTTCATTATTTTATTTTATTGTGTGTGCGTGCGCGTGTGTGTATTTTCTTTTCTTTTTTTTTTTTTGAGAGAGGGTCTTGCTCTGTTGTCCTGGCTAGGGTACAGCAGTGTGATCATAGCTCACTTCGAACTCCTGGGCTCAAGTGGTGTTCCTGCCTTAGCCTCCCAAGTAGCTGGGACTATAGGCACGTGCTACCACACTTGGCAAATTTTTCTTTTGTTTTTTGAAAAGATGAGGTCTCCCTCTTGCTCAGACTGGTCTCAAACTGCTGACCTCAATCAGTCCTCCCACCTCGGCCTCCCAAAGTGCTAGAATTACAGGTGTGAGCCACTGTGCGTGGCCTTATTTATTTTTTGATAGACATGGGAAAAGAAGGAGTAGGTTGTCATTATTGATTACAATAGTTTACTGTATGGCAGTAACATAATTGAACAAATCCCTGAAGTTTGGCTATTGAGTTAGGTTCACACTTTATTTAGATACAACCTATACCACAAAATGACAACACTATGATAAACATTCTTTACTGCCAAAATACTGGGGTCATGTTATATGACTATTTTCTCAGTATAAATTCTTAGAACCGGTATTGCAAAGTCAGGATATCTATAGAACTATTTTCAAATAGTCAGGAGATCTATAGACATTGGAAGATCTGTAGCTTTGAGAGAGTTATTGTTTAATGTATTGTTGAGTAACTTTAATCAGAAACCTTTAAAAAGAATATCAAGCTGTTTTCCTAATGCTATAATTTATTTTATTATGAATCTGTATGGCCATGTTAAGTGATAATTGCTTTATTTTATTGTACATTCTTCACGATTATGTGTTTTCAAAGGATATAGAGTTGTTGCTCACATCTGGATAGTTATAAAAGCCTAATATGTTTACGTAGCATCTCTCTTTGGCATTTTGGAAAGTGTTGGGGGATTCTTACCAACTTCTGTGCTGCTATACTGGGCTTTAGACTTTGACAGGCTACTTTCAAACCCAACCTTTAGCATTTGCCGCAAATTTGGTCATTATATTCCCCACCTATGAAATGTGCATGATACCAAGCTCACAGACAGTTGTGTGAATTACATGAAATCAAATATGAAACTCCCCAAAGTAGTTGTTGGTGCCCAAATTTTATTTTACTTTTTTTCTTAGCATAGCTAGACAGTGAGATGTTTGAGTTATCATAAGTCTATTTTTAAAATGTGGAGGACTCCACCTGATTTTTCTGATTAATATATATTTGCAAATGCATACTTTTCAGTGAGAATTTTCTCATTAAAAAGGATGCATAATTATAACTGACTAAATGAAAAGAGTTTTATTTTTTAAACAGATAGTAGTTCTCTTGGGATATACTTATTCTTTTATAAGAATTTTAATGTTTACATGTTATAGAAACTGTTGGATTTAATAGAAGACTTGAAAAAAAAACTTATAAATGAAAAAAAAGAAAAATTAACATTGGAATTTAAAATTCGAGAAGAAGTTACACAGGAATTTACTCAATATTGGGCTCAACGGGAAGCTGACTTTAAGTAAGTTATTTCTTTCATGTTCTGATAAAAATTGAGAATTTTATTTACTTGTTTAACTTTTTTAAACTTATTTACTTGTTTTATATTAGGTGACTTCTGAATTTTGACTTCTTTATACAAGTTTGAAAATAGCTGTTATTAATTGCCATGCATGATTATAGCTCTTAAACTATAATGTACTTAATCTTAGAAGTTTAAAATAAAACACAAAGCAGCACCTTTTCTATTTCTTAATTGGATTAATTTGTGTTATGAAGGGAAACTCTCCTTCAGGAACGAGAGATATTAGAAGAAAATGCTGAATGTCGTTTGGCTATCTTCAGGGATTTGGTTGGTAAATGTGACACTCAAGAAGAACCAACAAATGGAGGTTGTGCCATGAACGTTGAAGCTGAAGTATGTTAACTGAAATATTTAAAAAATCCAGTGTGGTTTTGGTACCAGGATTTAGTGTATCATGTCAATGTGAGAAACATCAGTTTAGTTTAGAATTAAAACAATACTTATTTTGTAGCTTTATTAAAATCAGACATGTTTTATTAGGAATATAAGCACAAATCGTTAAATATAGCCATTGGGCTTTGAAAAATATATATCTCTGTTACATTTATATCTCATTTTGGTATTGCTTGAGTCATTGTATTGATTGTAGGCAGATAGATTCCTTTTTGTCTGATTATGAGATACCCCTCTTAGCTTTATCTTAAACTTAAAAAATTTTTATTTTTAGATGTATCAGAGACCTAAGAGGTCATTTACTTACTGTTATGATTAAAACAAAAATGTTTATACATAAAAAGGATTGCCCTTGCTGAACAACTACGATTTCCTACTCTTAAGGAAAAATTATCCTTTTCTGTTGCTTCTACTAAAGCTGAAATTGATCACTTTTTTAGAGGATTGTTGTTTTTGTTTTATTTTTAATCACTCAATTTAGGGGCCTGTGACAGTGATGCTTTTGCTGTCAAACCACCCTTTTGTATCCCAGACATGGTTTGGGACTTGGACTGAATTGTGAAAGAAAATGGAGATTGGTTTCCTGAGGTAGTCTAACAAAGTCTTTTCAGGGTTATTATATAATTGAAACTATACTGAACTAGGTAATCATAATTATTCCATAATGATTTATCACAGTTTATGACATTTTTTTAATGGGGAAATATGCCTCATGGTACATACAATGGACAACGAATGATGGTATACAATTTTTTTATAATTGGGGATGCTTCTATATAATTTATGTTAAAGAATTTCAAGTTGTGAATTTTTTGCTGTTTTTAAAACTGTCTAAATTAGATGGTACCACATGTAAGGATGAAACACACTGTTAATGTTAGGCATGTGGTTTTTGCTATTTTTAGGAAGCACATGATTATGTAGGATTTGAAGATATTATTGATTCTCTTCAAGATAATGTCGCTGATATTAAGAAACAGGCTGAAATTGCTCACTTATATATTGCATCTCTTGCTGACCCCCAGGAAGCTCTTGCATGTTTAGAACTAAAGTTTAATCAAGTTAAGGCTGAATTAGCTAAAACCAAAGAAGAATTACTCAAAACCAAAGAAGAGCTAAAAAAGAGAAAAAATGGTAAGTGGATGTATTTTACCCTGATTTAGATATTGTAAGCACATAAAAAGAACAGTTGGTGGCCAGGCACAGTGGCTCATGCCTGTAACTCTGGGAGGCCCACGTGGTTGGATCGTTTGAGTTCAGGAGTTCGAGACCAGCCTGAGCAAGAGCGAGGCCCCGTCTCTACTAAAAATAGAAAGAAATTAATTGGCCAACTAAAAATATATTTAGAAAAAATTAGCCGAGCATGGTGGCGCATGTCTGTACTCCCAGCTACTCGGGAGGCTGAGACAGAAGGATCACTTGAGCCCAGGAGTTTGAGGTTGCTGTGAGCTAGGCTGACGCCACAGCACTCTAGCCAAGGCAATACAGTGATACTCATTCTCAAAAAAAAAAAATAAATAAAAGTGCAGTTGGTAAGTATAAGAGATTTATGCAGCTTATTTACTGTAGCGACTAGAATAGTCTTTAATCAAGGTAACATTTTTAATATTATACCAGTTGTATGACTTTATAGTAATTTACTACTAAAAATATTTTTTCATCATTTACTTTTAGGTCAATGTTATTAGAAAATGGACTTCTCAAAAAAAAAAAAACCAAATCAAGTGTCAGCTTTATAAGTAAAATTAAGAAATCTCATAGGAAATTGTAAAGCTGTAAATTTTGTTCTGTATTCTTTATAAACTCGTGTAGGAGATTATGCTCTGGACTTGCTAGCTTGGGATAGAGTGACTATTGTAGAGTGGCTTAAAGTAGTTTGTTAGATTGGTGCTTCATTCTAATTCTGAGAGCATTTTATGTATGTGTGTATGTATATCTATTATTGTGACATCTGGGGTTTAAGCATTAAATACTCTGGGGTTTTGTTTTTTTTTTATGAAACAGGATGGGTAGGAAATAGCAGATGAGTGGTAACTTTGCATTATGAAGTACACCAGGAAGGCTCCTTTTCTTCTTTGATGTTATGCCAGAATTTCTTTATTTTTTGCATATTGTCACTCATTTTTATTCTGAGTTTTTTTTTTTTTTTTTTTTTTTGAGACAGAGTCTCACTCTGTTGCCCGGGCTAGAGTGAGTGCCGTGGCATCAGCCTCGCTCACAGCAACCTCAAACTCCTGGGCTCGAGCAATCCTCCTGCCTCAGCCTCCCGAGTAGC
>CAUYPO010050742.1:0-13579 GCA_963574435.1 Cheirogaleus major | reverse complement strand
TTAAACAGATATTCTTACCATGAAAGCAGCATATTCTAAATTTCTTAATTTTTATTGAGCAGGTGAGGATATACAACATTAAAAAGAAAAGGCAGAATATATAAGATGATTCAAGCACACAATCTTCATAGGTAGGATAGGTAGCGCTCTAAACTCTTATCTCTGTAGAGGTATAGAATGGGATGAATGGAGGAGGCAAAAGTAGATGTGACAAAAAAATCAGTGTAAATTGGCTTTTGGGGAAAAAAGGTAGGATGAAAATATTGGCTCTCATCATGAAAAATCTTGGCTTCAAGGATCAAATACTGCCTTTAGGATATTTTTGTTTTTCATTCCTCTGCTCCTTCTCCTTGGATAGATTATTTCTCATTGAGAGTAACTCCAACCATATTCTTCCAGGTTCAATCAAGAGTAAAAGAGAACACCTTTCCCTCCAGCCTAGATTCTGAATTAGTTTTGATTAGCTCTGATTGGGTCATATGCTTATCCATGAGCCAATTATTATAGCAGGAAATGGATTAAGAGTGATGCAAGTAGTGCTTCTCCAAAATGAATTCTGTATGTGTGACTAAAAGAAGAGGGAATTGATGGTGGGCAACTAGATACACAATAAAGGTTCTCTTCATGAAGAAAAACTTTGATGGATCAAAACCTTATAGAATGCCATTCTAAGTAAAGCAAACTGTGAGTTCAAAGGGAAGAAAGTTCAAATATGTTTAAAGAATACATAATAGATAAGAATATGTAGAAAACCCAAAGAACTTTATATAAAACTATAAGAAAATAAAGATTATAAAGATTGAATTTAGCATGTGGCAAACATTTGATGAGTCAATTAATTTGGATTTTAGTTCTGTAGTCTATGAGGAATCAAAACTGATGCTTTGGAGGACAAAATTGTTACCTGTGCCTAGCACAGTACCTGGTACCTTATATGCTCTCAATGTAGGATCCATTTTAAAGAAACTAATTTGGTAATAACTTGTACTGTGAAACAAAGTGCTATCAAAATATAATTAGGATACTATTGAAATAAATAAGTAATGAAGTTTAAAGAATCTATCAAATTCTGATTCATTAATTTTTTTAAGTCCATTCTAATCAATTCAAACTGTACTGATGTGTTTGGTTGGTTCAAAACTGTTAGGACAGTTCAAAACCATCAAGAGTGTTCAAAGTAGATACTCTATTTTTGTGTTTGGACACTGGCTGCAACTGCTTTAAACTGATTAAATAATTCAAGCCAATTAAGATAATAGATAAGAATATGTAGAAAATTCAAAATCATTTCATATTGAAACTGAGTAACATTTCTACCTCCTAGCATTGTTATGAGGATAATGTGATAATGCATTCAATCAATGTGCTCAGCCCAAGATCTTGCACATAATAATGTCAATAAATATTACATTCAAAAAGAAAGGGACCTAAGAAGAAACACTTGATATATTTGACTGATTATGTGTATGGTAGAGTGGGGTAGTAGAAGAATCTTAAAAGATCTGGCATTTATAATAAATTTTTAATCAGTGCAGGGAATAGTTTGCAGCTTATATTTTATGGTGCCATATTAGAAAAGAGATGGCAGAAGGTAGGAAAATCAAGTGTGACCCTGAGGAATGCTAACAGATTTGATGGCTTAGGAAAATTCTGGAAAATTATGTGCCCTTTAGCACATTATCAAATATATATCTACAGTAGACACCTATAATATAAGCAAAGCAATCCACTGAAGGCCACTAAAGAAAATTGGGGATTCAAACTAAACAATTTAATAACAGGAGAAATGTTCACTCAACAAACAGTGCCAATGATGATTGTAAACACTTTCCTAAACTTAGTGGTTGAAAAAGCTAAGATCATGCCTGACTAGCTTCCAATAGTGACTCATTAGCATTCAGGTGAAACTGGATACCTAGACATCAGAAGCTAAAACTCACCTAAGCCAAGAATTGTCAATTATGATAATTCAATTATTGAACATCAAGGTTCAGCATATCAGCTCTTGCTCTCTGACCCACTGTCCAAGCTAATCTAATTTATTCTATACTTAAGCCCAATACAAATGTAAAGATCTAATAAAAGTCCAGAAAGAGATTTATATAAGAAACTTTATAACAGTCAGAAATGTTCAAAAACTGAAAATAATTCAAATGTCCAACAAGTGGATGAATCAACAATTGTGGTATATTCATAGAATCAACTAGAGATGGTCTCTGAATTAATGATGGTTGGCCTTATGAATTTTCAACTTTACAATAGTGCAAAAGTAGAAACTGTATTTCAAATTTTGGATTTTGATCTTTTCCAAGGCTAATGATACATAGTTCAATACTCTCTTGTAAGACTGGGCAGTGGCAGAGAGCTCACTGTGATCATGAGGATTAACAAACAATACTCCTCAGTGGACTGTGTTGCCATCATTTTTTGGATACCATGTTTTGTGTTTTTGCCTCTCATCATGTCTACAAAATGCCCGCATGTGTCTCCTGCTTCTGGGGAGAAGAAGGAAAGTACTCTTGAGATGAAACTCAAGATAATTGCCCAGCATGAAGGTGCCACGCCAGTAATGACCATTGTATCATTGAGTTAGAACTTTTGCAATCCACAATCTTGACCATCTTAAAGCATGCAGTGAAATCATCAGCATTGCTTAAATACACTCTCACCACAAAGAAAAGAGCTGGGATGACTGATGATATTGAAAAGTTACTCATCACATGGATGGAAGACCAGATACAGAAGCACATGCCACTTAGCCTACTGACAATCCTGGTTAAGGAAAGAAGTCTTTCAATGCAGTAAAAAAGCACACCAATGATCCTATGTATAAGCAAATGTTTATAGCAAGTCATAGGTGGTTCCAATGCTTTACAAACTGTCATATAATAATTTTCATAATGTGAAGGTCAGTGGTGAGGCAACAAGTGCTGCTACTGAAGGTGCCAATGCTTTTAAGGAAGAGTGGCATAGGGTAATCATGGATGAGAAATACATGCTAGACCAAATATGTTATGTCAATGAAACTAGCTTGTTCTAGAAACATATACCAGAGACTATATACATTCATCAAGGGTCCATGACTATGCCAATATTCAAGGCATTCAGAGATCCTGTAACCCTGCTTTCGGGTGGAAATATCATAGGGTTCAAAGTAAAGCCTCTCCTAACCCTACCACTCCAAGAACACTAGAGCATTTAAGAGCATGAGCAAGCATACACATTCCATTTTTTATTACCATAACAAAAAAACCTAAATGATATCAGCATTGTTTGAAGACTAGTTTTTGTGCTGTTTTATTTTGCTGGCAAGAGAATATTGTAGGAAAAACCCATTAGTCTTGTCTTTGTACTAGGACAGAGTCAGAGCTTCCAGAATAACCCTAGGTACCCACCAAGGGAATGGGAGATGGGGCTAGGATACGAATTCAGGGGCGGTACTTCCTGCTTCCCTTGAACATTTCATTCAAGATTCTTTTGATCTTAAACAATGCTTTAGGGCATCCCCAACATATTGGTGATGTGCATCCTAATGTAAAGGTTGTGTATTTGAGGCTGAAGACAACTGCACTCATTTAACTAATGGACCAAGGTGTAATAGCTGAACTCAAAGCATGCTATTTACACCACATGTTTGTGCAAGCTCTTGAAGCAACTGAGTCTGGGCAGTTTTTAATATTTTAAAAGCTATCTGGAACATCACTGAAACATGGGAAAAAGTCACACAGCAATTCTTGAATGGCATTTGAAGGAAAGTTTTGAAGACATATGTGAACATATTTAAAAGCCTTTACATAGATTCTACTGTTGATGAAATAGTAAATAACAAGATATTAGTGCTTGGAAAACAGCTAGAATTGGACAGTAATGAAGAGGATATTCATGACCTTGTTGGCATTAAAGACAATGAGCTTTCCAGTGAGGAACTGATCAAATGGGAGAAGGAAAGAAACAAGTAAAGGAGTTGATGCAGTGGAATAAGAGGTTACACCCAAGGCACCAAGGAAGTCTGCAGCAAAGAAGCGTGTGGAGACATTTGCTGCTATCAGCAGTGGCTTACAAAGGTTAGAAAAAATGGATGTCAATTACAAGAAATTCACAAGAGCTGACTGGCAGATACAGGATGCCCTTGGTTGTTGTAAATATATAACAAAAAGCAGGAACAAACTGTGCATCAATGAAGAACACTATGCCTCTAAACCATCAACAAGAGTTCATACCCCAGTGCCTTCTACCAGCTATTCTTGAGCTTCATCAGAAGAGAATGGAATTGATGCCCCTGTCACTGTAGCATCCCATCATGCAGCTCCAAACATTCTTCAGGCCCGGTGTACTTTCAACTATTCTGTTTTTTCACTTTCAGTGCAGTATTCAACAAATTACATATGACATTCAACACTTTACTGCAAAATAATCTTTCTATTGGATGATTTTGCCCAATTGTAGTCTAACATAAGTGTTCTGAACATGGTTCAGGTAGGCGAGGCTAACCTATGATGCTTGGTAAGTTAAGTGTATTAGATATATTTTTTACTTACATTATTTCAACTTAAGATGGGCTTATTGGGATGTAACCCCATCATAGGTTGAGGAGCATCTATACTACTCAAATATAGAAAGGAGAGAAGTACTGATTCACATAACAATTTGAGTAAATCTTAAACCATTACCCTGAGTAACAGAAGCCAAACACAAGAATAAATACTGTATGATTCCATTTATATGAAACTGCAGCAAAACTAGTCTCTGACACTAGAAATAAGAATGGTAATTGCCTAGAAGAGAATATTGACTGGGAAGGGATGATGAGGAAACTTTTTAAGGTAATGAAATATTCTGTATCTCGATAGGAGTGTGGCTTTCATGTGTGCCTATTTATCAAAGCCCACTGAATTATAAATTATGTTATAACCATAAATTGTAAACTGTAAATTATATCTCACTAAAAACACATTTTTAAAAAGTATTTTAAGATCTGACCTAGTGAATTAGTTTTCTATTGCTGCTATAACAAAATAACACACACTTAGTAACTTAAAACAACACGAATTTAGTATCTTACTATTCTTTAGGTCAGAGGTTTGAAATGGATCTTACTAGGCTATAATCAAGGTGTCAGAGGATACCTTGGGGAGTACCTAGTCAGACCCAGTTTGTCCATAAGGTTTTATGAGGTTGCTCACATTACAGGTACTGGAAGGAATGCCTTCATAAGGTAAATGCAGTTATTAAAAACACCATAGTTGTAAGGATATGTTGCCATCAGAGAATCTAGTGGCAAACATGCTTAAAACTATCAAAAGTTCTTGTAAATGCTTGTGATCTTAAAGAGAACTAATCTGAGATGATTTAAACCTTTCCTGGCCACAATAAAAATCTTAGGAGACCTCTAGTTTACCTGCACACTCAATTAAAACAAAGAGGCTATGAAGCCTTCCAAAACAATGAAGATCATTCTATAATTGGTGTTTTCAAGTCTTCCAAATGAGATCAAGATTCTCTCATAGCCTCCCTTAATGAGGGTGATCTAAAGTTAAGAAGAGATTCCATAAAAAGAATTAAAATGGCACAAGCAAAATATTTAAAGTTGACTCTTGCTTATGCTCTTAATATAAAATATATATGCAATATATAGCCACCCTCCTCAGTGTAAAACCCTGTTTTCTTTGTCCCTACCTTGAAACACGTATTCCTAGCTTGTGTCTGGGAGCCTGGTTTCCCAGTTTTCCAGAATGACCACTGTGGGTGGTAAAGCCTTTACAAGAAATAAAGCTCTCCTTTTTCCAAAGTATAAACCTTTTTATTTAAGCTAACAGTATATTCTGAAGATTAAATTAGATAATCCAGATAAAACATAGTGCCTACTACATAGACAGTATTTGGATGTTAGCTATTAATTCAAGTTAAATCTTCAATAATTTTCAAATAAATGATAAAGAACATCTAATTAAGCAGATTTATCAAATGCTTATTCTGCTAGTTTGTTTTCATGTTTAAAAAAATTAAAGCACATTTTTTACAATCAAGGAGCTTCTAGTTATTCTGGGAAGGCCTGAATAAAACATATGAAAATTTAAATGACAACTTAGGGAAAACAGAAGGTCAATGTAGTGAGGCAAGAAGTCAGTCATAAGGTTTTATGAGTAAGTGCCAGATGAATACTCTTGGTAAAAAGTGTTATATTTTTCTTAAATGCCTACTTTTAGCAAGTGACTCTATTTGATTTACTGTATTCAAATAGTTAAACTCATTTCTACATATCTTATTTTTGCTTGTGTTCTTATAGCAAGAATCAGTCAAACTTAAATATTTGTTGCAGAACTGCACACTTTGAGTTTTGACATTTATTTTCAATTTCCTAAGCCAGCAACTGAATCCTTAAAATCTGCTAGACAATACAGTAATCCAAGTGGAAAATGCTTTGAAAGCTCTTTGTAGTTGGCAATAAGGCTTTATTAATGACAAATGTTCTCACATGATGGATGTACTTGCCATAATACCTATGGGCTTATACCGTTACTATTAGTATTTCCTTGAACAATTCCCTAAGTGACCATGTATAATTTAATACACCTAGCCTCCCCAAACACACTGTCTTGTGTATTTGCCAGTAACGTATTTTAATGAGAAAAGTGTGCTCCTTAAATCAAATGTAAATTACTTTCTTGAAAATAATCTAACTACAGATATAACTCGCTTTAAAAAATATAATCTTACAATGCATTTGTAAAAAAATTTGTTAATTGAATCATGTTTCTCATTGTTTTGCACTATCCCATTAGAAATGTGTCCTTATGGTAAGAAAGTTGACCCAAAGTGGATGAATATCACAACTTAGAAATGTAGAATGTTTTAGATCACATATTAAAAGGGGAAAAATTGTTAAAATAATGCATAAAATATACTTCTAAAATTTTGTACTCCTATATATAAATTAGGAAAATAAAACCTTAATTCCATAGATTTTGTCAGGAGCAATTAAATAAGATTATAAATACTATAGATTTCACAATACTGTGAAATTCATTTATCATATTCCTCTTCACAAACAGTAGGGCTTGTCTATAGTTTATCTTGCTTGTTTTACAGATACTGACTTGACCTTCTGGTACATAATAGCACTAAAATCATTTCCATTTCTGTCTTTCTTCTAAGTTATTTTATTACTTATTTATCAATATTTTCACATATTAGTGATCATATTAATTTTGCTTAATTTTTCTATTGGTATCTATTAATAGCTTCTAACAAGATCTTAGCTTTCTACTTACTCCTTAACTTTAGTTTGCATCACAGCATGTGAGTTCTTCATTGAGTAAAAATCACAGACTAAGAATTTTGGTAATTTAGCCTGGTGTTTTCAGTAGCTAAGAAAACATTATTCTGGTTTAAAAATGGAAAAAGTGAGAGGGAGATATTGAATATACCTCTTTTTACTTTATTTCTATATATCATCTCATGATTGCAATTCTAGTATAATACCAAAAGTGCTCTTCGTGCAACAGTTATATGAGAGCAGTTGCTGGAATGTACACTGAGTTCTCAGATTTCCTTAAATCCACCCAGAAAGCATGTCTTCTTTCCATTTTTTCTTCTTATTTCCACCATCATAACTTGACTTCAGGTAGACTTTTCTTTCCCTGAACTATATATCCCAAAAATCTAATGTAACTAAACATAATATCAATAATTTCAGACTAAATGCTCAATGTCTTCTTCCCATCCTAGTGACTTTCCAAACTACTGACAAATTATATTCTTGAACATAACTCTAATCACCTTCCTGAAAAAACATTAATAGCTCTTCATTATTTAAGGAGTAAAATCCAAACTCACAAGCCTACAATTGAAGGTGTACTGTAATCCAACCCTGTTTTTATCCATGCCTCATTTCTCCCTGACATTCCAAGAAAACTGGAGTACTCTAACTTATCAACATCCACAACTCCATTCCTTTGCTTGCATTAGTACTGCCTCTATCTCCCCACATTGATGATCTCCAATCCCCAAATAGAAGCTCTTTTCATTTTTGAATATCAAAACATTTAATTTTTAATGCTCCATTACACTATTTATTTCTGCCTTAAATTTTTGGGGGCTCAGAATTATATGGAAAATTTACATCAGAAAATAGTTTACATGTCTTTGAGAATCTGATTTCTTTTAGATTTAATAGACTGGCTTCAGACATCCCAGAAAGGTAATTCAGAACGTATAAACTGAAAAGCACAGTTGCTTTAAACTGAGGGTTTTGCTTATGTATAACTTCTCAATGACAGTTCAAAAACTAAAGAAAAGTGGCCGTTTATATTTAATTTTCTGAACAGTTTAAATTTAGATCAAACTCTGATACTGTGAAGACCTGTGTTTTTTTAAAACTTTGACAATACTTGATGGATTTCAGAAAATACGAGATTTGAATAATTAGAACAGTCTTCATGATCAACTGGAAACAATATAACATCTCCAAATGTATTTCTGTCATTTTCACAGCTGTTCAGAAGACATGAGATACATCTTTGCCCTTCATTCATTTATTCATTCAGCCAACAAATATGATTAAAAAAATACTGTGTGTGCCAAGCACTGTTTGGAACAATGTGCTACAGCAGTGAACAAGTAGGTAAAAATCAGGCCTTATGTAGTTTATATCCTACCAGAAGGAGACAGACACAATTAATAAATTATAAACTAAGTTAGAAGCGATGTATACTACAGGAAAGAGAAAAAGAACTGTCTGGGTGATGACGGTGACATAATTTCAAAGATAACCAGGGAACCCCTCAATAATGTTGTGACTCTTAAGCAAAGCAAGCTCACTTATAACATTTGCCAAGCATCCCTGGAAATGGTATGTAGTCTAGAAAGGGACTGCCAGTTTCAGGTGAGTGTTTCCCCTTGGCTTGAAGAATTCTTTGCTCTATAATGCCTGGCCTCAGTAAGGCTGGGCTGAAGAACTGGCAACTCTTAAGGAGTAAGCCTCAGTAAGGCTGGGCTGAAGAACTGGCAACTCTTAAGGAGTAAGAGGTGTTCATTTTCTATATTTGGGAGTAGTCCTGAAGCACAGACTTGAAGAACATACAGGAGAGAGACAGGGGCAAATCTGGGGAAGAACATTTGAGGCTACGAGAATTACAAAGGTTCTGAGACTCCGAGTGCCTGGCAAATTTGAAGAAACCAAGAGCTGAGGCAGTCAGGTGGGGGTGAGTGGTAGAAGATGAGGTCAGAGGACAATAATGGACAGAGCCTCAGAATTCTGCAAGGGCTTGCAAGGACTGACTTCTAACCTAAGTGAATTGGAGGGAGGAGATTCCTAGAGGAATTTGAGCAAAGGAATGACATGATCAATTTTATGTTTTAAAAGAATCATGACAGATAACAGATAACAGAAGGTACAAAAGAAGAGCTAATAGACATCTTTAAGTAAATATTTTAATTTATTTGGATTCTCATTCAAGGTGTCATCTCAATTATTATTTGTTTAAATAGTTCTGTGGGCCTGGAAGAAGCTCTATTTCTAGTGCCAAGTAGATGCGTGGTTTTGGAAAAGCCTCTTAATCTCTCTGTACTTTTTTGCGTTTACCTGTAAAATTAACCTGTAAGATCAAATGATCAAATATTATATCCTACATTGTGGAAAAGTTACTGAAAGTGAACTCTTAGAAACTTCTTGAATTATTCTAATTTCTAAATATCATTTTAATATTCTATATCTAATTTTAGGTTTCAAGCAACTTTGATAATCAATGATTTCATTTTGGCAAAAATTTAACAGTAAATTCTGATATTAATTAAATTATTATGCTACTTAAAATAGAGCCTATTCTGGTTATCCAGTGCAGATGGAGATATTTCTTTTTGCTTTCTCTGTACACTATAAATAAAATTCATTAATGAACTCATTATCAGTTATTGGGAGAAAAACTGTGCATAATTCACTTAAAATAATAATGGTATACAGCACATATCACTTTTCTATTAAAAGTAGATTAATTAGAGATATGGTAATGCTTACTATTTCAATATTCCTGAGATATTATTGTTTATAAGCATTTTACAGCAGCATATATGAATTTGTGATCATAGATCAACTCATAAAAGAAAATGCACATAGACGTTAGCATCTTATCAATCCTACACATTATTCTTGGAAATATCAAAGTAGCTTTAACTGGAGTAAATTTTAAAAAATGATATATGTAATAGTTTATTTAGCACACTTACAATGAGTCACATTGTTGGTACAGTCACTGCAATTTAGCTATAAATGCAAACTAGATGTTAGGAGCATTCCCTAGCTCTTGGAAATAAACTTTTTGGAAGAATGTATCTCATTTTCTCATCTGAGTGCCCACTCCATGTCCTCTCAGTCAGCTCTGTTTGGTTATCACTTTCAAGCACATGACTGCTCAGTAACTCACACATGAATAGCAACTTCAGAAGAGAGCCCTATTCATTGAACAAGTTGGTGAATAAAATTTAGGGAAAATTAAGGCTCTCAAGTACTGATCAACATTTCCCTTGGCATCCTATTAGTCTCATGCTGTAACTGCTTGACAATAAGACTGCACAATTATCTTACAATTACAGCTTCAAGATTTTAACCTGAATGTGTTTGTTGGGTCCCACTTCCATTATTTTTGCCATATGTCATACTAATGAATGCTTTGTTGTAGTCTTTCTTAGCCAAGTCTTTCTCATGAGACTGGGAAGTCAAAACAGTAATATCTAATCTACTGTATAATGAGAAAGATATACTAATCGGTTGATAGTTTCTTTTCTTGCTTTCTTTTTTCATTTTCATGACTGACTGGCTATTAGACCTTTCTTGTTGAAGTTAATTAGGTTGGATTTAGAAAATGAAATAAAAGGAAATGGGAAGGATATGGAAAGAGGAAGAAAAGTGAATGGAGAAATAAAAAAAGAAAGACGTAATATAGGATGCCAAAAATACCACAAGAGAAAATAGAACTATGGTTACAAAGAAAAAGAGCAACCCTCAGATATGCTTCCCATTGTGTTTGCCAGGATAATCTGGGTGTTAAAACCTTCATATTTTGCCACAGGAAATTTATTACAACTCACATTTAGAACAAAAAATGGAAAAAACTGGAAAATCTTCTCATATTTTCATTCATTCCATCCTGTCTGAAGCCATGGAATTCCAAAATTTTGAATTAGAGCTCACATCTTGAACCATAAAATTGGTTTATGTATTAGAATTTCTTAGTTAAATTAAGTTAATAGTTACTATTTACTAGTTTAACTTCATCACGAAAATCTTACCTTATTTATCATCTTTATACCATACTGCACTCATTCATTCATTCATTCATCTACTCAAGCACTTAGGCTATCAGAAATGTGGCTTATTTTATACTGTTTTCATATATCTGAGATTTTCTGATTTAACACAAAATTCTAAAAGTTTGTTTCTGGCCAAGTATTATAAGCATTGTGGAAAGTTTACTCTGAGAGTTTATTCAGAATAAAAAAATTAGTGATAAATGACAGAATAGATGATAAATCCCATTTTGTTTGTTTTTAGACAGAGATAGAAACAGAAAATAAAAAAAACAAGTCCATCAACCTTCAAAGAATCATCTTTGACTAGTCTGGTTTCCTTAAATGAACTAAATTATATGCTTAAGATTTCAAATGTTCCAGAAAGATTTCTTACCACAATTCAAAACATATTCATCCTTAAAAGTATAAAAAGATCAGTGGAAGCAGAGCCCCATATATTTAAAAACTTAATGTACAATAAAGAAAACATCACAATTTAATGGGAAAAGAATTGACAATTCTAAATGTGCTACTAGGAAAAATTGGCCACATACTGAGAAAGCAAAAGTCACCTTAGATCCTCATCTCTGCCTCTACTCAAAAGAGTCTAGTTAAAGAATGAGTTTGGGGGAAAGATGAGATCACAAAAAATAAATAACACAAGGGCTTGTAGAAAAACTAGACATGAATATAAATATCAATATGGGAAATGGTATTTCCAAAAACAGAGAAAGAAATAAGAAAGATTTACTATCTACGACTTTAAAATTTCAGCATGCAAATTAATATGCAAAATGACAAATATATTTTCAATATACATGACAGAATGTTGAATAATCTTATTATATCACAAACTCTTATAAATGACTAAGAAGTGTATATGCACTTTAATAAGAGAAAAAAGTAAAGAGACACAAGATGCCAAGAAACAAATGCAAAATTCATTAGTAAATAAACTCATATGTGCATTTTAATTATATTAAAACATTTGTATTTGAAGATGATCAAAACAACATAAAACATTTTAGTTTTCTAATTGCATGGGATATGGTAAAATAATGCTATATCTCCACAATGGAAATGCTGCCATAAATATTATAGCTTCAGTAAGTATTCCATGATACGGGTAAATGTTAATGGTACAACTTGAGTGAAGAAACAGAATCAGCTTACACAGAGGATTTTTGTTTCTAATTCTTCATAGATAAGTATATAAGTAGATAGATAAATAGACAGAGGCTGGAATGAAACACAGTTGACCCTTGAACAATATGGACTTGAATTCCTGAATGGATTTTTTCAACTAAAAGAGAATTGAAAACACAGTATTCGCAGGATATGAAACTTACATATATGGAGGCAGACTTTTTGTATAAATGGGTTCTACAGTGACAAATGTGGGACTTCAGTATGTGGGATTTTGGTATATGCAGGGGTCCTGGAACCAATTTCCTGCACATGTGGAAGGACAACTATAAATACAAATGTTAACGGTGATGATTTCTTGATAATCAGGGCATTATGGTTGATTTTTATTTTCCAAATTTAAATTGTTACCTTTTAATTGATACTTTTCTGGAATTTCAGTGAGTATATATTACAATTATCATAAAAATACATAAGTATGTTTAATAAAAATGTGTCAACCTTCATCTCTCCTTTTCTGCATCCATATCCCAGGACTTTATAAAATCAATCAACATTGAATGGGCAGAATTGGAAATGAGTGCATTTGACCTTGCTTCTTATCTCAGACTATACTCAGACCAAACTTTCCTCCTACTTCTTCAATACTCACCTTTACAATTTGTGAACATGTCTCTCTCCTAAACTCGACCCAAGACCTCTTCAAGAGCATAAAACTCTTGGTTTCCACCCTTACCCAGCTGTCCCCACCTCCCTCTGCCACAGTCTATGGTTATTACAGCAGCCAGAGTAGACCCTTAAAAATTTAACTCAGATCATGTCACTCCTTTGCTCAAAACCTCTCTGATGGTGTCTTTTCTTTTCTTATTTATTTATTTGTTTTTTATTGCAGCATATTACGGGAGTGCAAATGTGTTTAGGTTATATATATTGCCTTTGCCCCACCCGAGTGACAGCTTCAAGCATGTCCAATCACCCAGACGGTGCACACCATACCTGTTAGGTGTGTATATATACATCTCCCTCTTCCCCGTTCCATCTGCCTGACACCTGATGAATGTTATTACAACATGTGCACTTAAATGTTGGATCAGTTAATATCAATTTGATGGTGAGTACATGTGGTGCTTGTTTTTCCATTCTTGTG